>JAULKQ010000266.1:1057-18498 GCA_032356285.1 Smithsoniella earleae
GCACGTGCGCGACAAGGTGATGTATTTCGATCTGAAGCACTCGCTGCCGGAGCAGTTGTTGATGCTGACGGATAAAATGACGATGGCGGAATCACTGGAAGCGCGTGTGCCGTATCTCGATCATCGTCTCGTCGAACTGCTCGCCCGCACCCCAGCGAAATTTCGCGTACGCGGGTTTCAGTTGCGCTATTTGCAGAAGCAATATCTCCGCGGCCGCATTCCGGACTACGTTCTCGGTCGCAAAAAGAAAGGATTTGGCGCGCCGTTTGGCGGCTGGATCCGCGGTGGTCTGAAAACCATGGTGCAGGATTACCTGAGCGAGGATCGGATCCGGGCTCAGGGTCTGTTCAATCCCGTAGTGCTGAATGCGGCAGTTGCGGAACACATGAGCAAACGCGAGGACCGGACGGATTTCATTCTCGCGAATCTGTCGTTCCAGATTTGGTTCGATCAATACCTGTCGGGCAGCACTGCATCGAGCGCCTGAAGCGCCGCGCTGGCCATGCTCAAGAAATTACTCGTCTTCACGACGCTGTACCCGAACGCCGAGCAACCGCATCACGGTCTGTTCGTGGAGAAACGCCTGCTGGAGCTTACCCGGCGCTACCCGTGCGAGGTTCAGGTAGTGGCGCCGGTGCCGTGGTTCCCGCGCTGGCTCGGCGGCCGGCGCTACGCGGCATTTGCCCGGGTACCGCGGCACGAAATTCGATCCGGGGTCGAGATCTCGCACCCGCGTTACCTCGTCGTGCCGAAGTTGACGTGGCGATTTGCTCCGCTCATGCTCGCCATAGGGGCACTCGGGATGGTTCGTCGCCTGCGCCGGGAAGGTTTTGCTTTTGATCTGATCGATGCACATTTCGTGTTCCCCGACGGGGTCGCGGCGCAGATACTGGGCACTCTATGCGCGGTACCGGTGTGTATTACTGCGCGCGGTTCGGATATCAATGATTCGCCGCGGCACTGGCTGCCGCGAGGGATGATACGGTGGGCAATCACGCGCGCGAAAAGCATGATTGCCGTCTCCGAGGAACTCGCCGCGAAGATGCGTGTTTTGACCGATCCGTCCCTGAGCGTACACGTATTGCCGAACGGGGTTGATCGAAGTCGCTTCTACCCGCGATCCGAGCCGGGTCTACGCGAACGCCTCGCTATGGAAGAGCCAATAGTGCTGAGCGTAGGAAATCTGCGTGAACTAAAAGGGCACGATATCCTGATTCGCGCGGTCGCGACGTTACCGGGCGTAGCGCTCATGATCATTGGAACCGGCGAGGAGGAGGCGAACCTGAAACGTTTGATCGAACAACTCGGCGTTACCGACCGGGTGCGATTACTCGGCGCCGTGGACAATGCCGATCTGCCTGCTTACTACAACATCGCCGACGTATTCGCGCTGGCCTCAAGCAGCGAAGGCTGCCCGAATGTCGTGCTCGAAGCGATCGCGTGCGCAACCCCGGTAGTCGCAACTGCAGTCGGTGCGATCCCGGATCTCGTGCCCGCGTCATGCCGACGCCTGCTCGTTGAAGAACGCACACCGGCGTCGTTCGCCAGTGCTTTGCGCGCTTGCCTCGATGACCCGCCAGCCGCCGCGGAATTGAACGCAAGGGCGGAAACATTCGACTGGGACACGACGTGCGAACGGCTGCAGTCGATCCTCAATAACAGTGCCGTGTGAATTCGGAGTTGCGGCCATCATGATCCAGGCGAACGCGAGCGCAGTGACACCATGTCTTTAACGCCGCTTATTTTTCTCGGTCTGTTTGCGCTGGGAGTCATTGCAGCATTGGTCGTGCACCCGAAGTATGGCCTGTATACGTATTTTCTCGCGTTCTTCATGTCGCCGGACAAAACGTGGTGGGAAGACCTCGTGCCGGACATCCGTTATTTGATGATTGCGGGCGCGGTAACCCTCGTTGCGCTACTCACCCAGAGTGCGAAGTCGGGCGGGTTGAAGTGGACGGAAATCGGCGGCTTCAAAATATTTATCGCCTTCGTGGTGTTGTTGTTTCCGATGTATTTCTGGGCGGTCGACGCGGAAGAACATTGGGAAGGCTGCATCCTTTATGCGAAACATTTGCTGATTACCTATGCGATCTATCGGGTCGCGATTGATCGGGAAATGCTGAAAATAATTTCGCTCATCATGGTCATCGGCTGCGCCTGGTTCGGCTGGCAGGCGATGGGCAAGAGCGGTCGCCTCGAAGGGGTCGCGGGTGCGATCTCGGATGCGAATACGCTTGGCATGCACATGGCGACGGGGGTGATGACCGGAGCGATGATGTTTCTTGGCTTCAAGGGCCGTTACAAATGGATCGCGTTTCTGTGTATCCCGTTGATCCTGAATACGGTAATTCTGAGCGGCAGTCGTGGTGCGTTTCTTGGTTTACTCTCAGGTGGTGTGGCGGCCGCGGTGTTTTGTCCGCGCCGCTTTCGCGGCCAGTTCGGTCTGCTGGGAGCACTCGGGGTAGTGCTGTTTTTCATGCTCGCCCATGAGCAGTTCCTCGATCGTATCGCGTCGATATTTTTGGTGACCGAAGGGCAGGAAGCGATGGATTCGAGCGCAGCCAGTCGTCTCGATATTGCGCGCTATGGCTGGGAGATGGCGAAAGATTATCCCCACGGCGCCGGGCACAAGGGTACGCGCGCGCTCAGTCCGGGTTATATGCCGGAGTATTTGTTGAGTAATGGTGCGCGTGCGGCGCATAACTCGGTCATGGCGGCGCTCGTGTCCTATGGCTTTCTCGGCGCCGGTCTCTACCTGGCGCTGTATGCATGGTCGGCGAAACAGCTTTTTCGCCTCAGACGTATCGCGGAAGCCGATCGTGATACGGATATCGGGATCTTCGCGGCAATGTTCGGCGCGGTGCTCGCAAGCGTGTTCGTCTCGGGCATTTTCTCGAACTACGTGTTTGCCGAAGTCCAGTTCTGGATGATTGGCATGATCGCAGCAGCAGTGAACCTGCCGGAAGTCCGCGAACGCTCGGGTGTACGACAACCCGCCCATGATGAACGGCCCGGGCGGCGACGGACCCATCGGCCCAAACCCGGGTACGGTTAATGCCGCGCAATTCCGAACGCTTAACCCGCTTTTGGGTGTACGCGCTCGCTTTCGCGATTGTCGTTGGCGCGAGCATCGCGTTGACCCGCCCTGATCCCGTGGCGCGGCTCGCGCGCGAATTCAGTATCGACGAAATCGGTTATATCAACGACCGTGGCAGCGTACCGCCGCTGGCTCCGGTAGATGGTGCGCGGCAATTCTCGCGCTGGCAGACAGATTTGCGCACGCGGCTCGCGGATGTATTTCACGTGCACGAGATCAATCCGGCGACAGTGCAAATGTCGGTCGCGCGGTCGGAGTCGTTGCGCGGTGGCCTCGTTCGCGAGACGCTCACGTTCACGAGTTTCGATGGTACGAACATACCGGCAGTGTTGCATCGACCGCGCGAAAGCACGGTGCTGCCGTCTATCCTGTTGATCCCGGGACATACGAAACCGGAGGAGTCGGGCCTCGCGCAACTCGTTTACGACGACGACAGCTATCAGCATGCCGCGGCAACCGCGCTCGCGCGCGCGGGCTTCGTTACCCTGACTTTCGAATTACGCGGGTTCGGTCTGCTCGGTGCGCCTCTGAATACGGATCACCGCCTCGTCGCCTACAATGCGCTGCTCGAGGGTTCGTTCTACAAGCGGCTCGTGCTTGCAGACGCGCAGTACGCGCTCGCGGCCCTGCGCGCGTTCGACTTTGTCGACCCGGTCCGTACCGGGGTCGCCGGCGCCTCACTGGGTGGTGAACTCGCGGTCACACTCGGGGCACTGACGGACGACGTGCAGGCGGTCTATTTCTCGGCTTTTGGCGGATCGGTGGGTCCGTACCGGTACGCGCGCGGCGATCGCGGCGCGCAACCGCATTACTGCCACATCATTCCGGGTTTGAAACCGCTGATGCAGCGTGAAGACATTGTCTTGCTGCTCGCGCCGCGACCGACGCTCGCCGTGCGTGGCAGCGAGGATCGGCCGCTTACCGCGGCGTTTCGCACCCGCGTTGCGACGGCATGGTCCAGCGCCGGGGCGCCGGATGCCATCGAATTCGCCCTCGTACCGGATCGCGGCCATGAATTTTTTGTTGCCGAAGCGGTGGAATTTTTTACGCGCGCGCTGGCGGCAACGGATCAGCGGTGACCTCGAACGCCCCCTCTGGCGCCTCACCGCCGCCCCTGCGCGGCCAGTTGATCCGGGGGGCGGCGTGGATGGTGGCGACGAAGTGGGGCGTGCGTCTGCTCGGGATCGTCAGTACGTTCATCCTCGCCCGCCTGCTTGAGCCTGAAGATTTCGGCCTGGCGGCGATGACGATGGTGCTCGTTGCGAGCGTGAACATCCTGTTCGAATTCGGCGTCGATTATGCGGTGATCACGAGTTCATCGGCGGATCGGGCCACGCTCGATACCGGCTGGACGCTGCGCCTGATGCAGGCGCTCGGCGCTGGCGCCACGATGCTCGCGCTGATCCCGTTCGCCGGGCTTATTTACGACGACGAACGCGTCGTGCCGATACTGCTCGTCGTTGCCATCGCATCGATGGTGCGCGGCAGTGCGAATATCGGGGTTGTCCTGTTTCGTCGCGAACTCGAATTTCGGCGAGAATTCACTTACGAGCTCCTGACAAAAGTGGCGGCCATGTTCGCGACCCTCGCGCTGGCGCTGTGGTTGCGCAATTACTGGGCGCTAGTGATTGGCATCGTTGTCAGTTACGTCGCCGAAGTTGTATTCAGTTACGTGATGCATCCGTATCGACCCCGCTTCTCGCTCGCGGCATTTTCCTCGATCTGGTCATTTTCGAAATGGATGCTCGCGACGCATATCGGCAACCATATCGCGACCCGGATCGACCGCGTGTTTGTCGGTGCGCTCGGCGGTCCGCAGGTCGTCGGTCATTATTCCATCGGCGGTGAAGTCGCGAATATGGCCGGTCCGGAAATTACCGCACCGGTGTCGCGCGCGCTGATCCCCGGATTCGCGAAACTGCGCGACGAACCGGCGCGCCTCGACCAGGCTTACCTGAAATCGCTGGCCGCGGCCGCGCTCGTCGGCGCCCCGTGCTCGATTGGCCTCGCGCTCGTCGCACCGGAATTCATTCCGATTGCTCTCGGCCCGAACTGGGACGCCGCGATTCCGGTTGTGCAGATCCTGTGTTTCTACGCGTTGTTGCGCACGCTCGTGACCGCGAGCGCGGTACTCAACATGGTGTCGGGTCACATCGACGCGGTGGCGAAAATTGCCCTCGTGCGTGCAGCCCTCACCCCGTTCGCGGTGTACGCGGGCTTCCGGTTTGCCGGTATCGAAGGGGTTGCCTGGTCGAAAGTGTTACTCGTGGGGTTCAATTTCTGGGCTATTTCGTGGCTTGTTATCAATACCCGCGACATCGGCCTTGCGCGCCTGTTCGACGCCGTGTGGCGTCCGATCGTCGCTGCCGCGGTGATGGCCGGTGCGGTCCACATGACCAGCGGGCTGCTTATGTCGGCTGCGGACGGGGTCGTTCTCGGCACCCGGATCATTACCGGGGCCGCGATTTATGCGCTCGCACTGTTCGGGCTTTGGCTCGTGTGCGGTAAACCGCGCGGGATCGAACGTGATGTCCTCGATATGCTTGCCGCCCGTTGGCAGGCGAACGCCGTCGGGGGCGAAGACAAACGTGCCGGTTCGTAAGGTGCAGGAACCCAATACAGTCCCGAGTTCCCGCGAAATCGAGGGGTAGGCGGGGCGGGGGTTGGCAAGGTTCCAGGTCGAAATTTCAGTGTTTTGCCGACGCAATCAATTGTCGAAGCGGTAGCGGAGCCCCCTGGCCGCGAGCAATTCCGTATACAGGCGACGATAGGCGGCGATAAACGTGGCCTGGCTGTAGTCGTTGACGACCTTTGTTCGGTTCGCCGAGCCAATTCGGTGTCGCGCCGGCGCATCCAGTGATGCCAGCGCTGCGGCGAGCGCCGTGGGGTCGTCGGACGGAAAAAACACTGCATTCTCGCCCTCGTCGAGCCATGTACGATGGCCCGCGACATCCGACGCCACCACCGGCAACCCGCAAGCCATGGCTTCGAGCACCGTGTTGCTCATGCCTTCGGAGAACGAGCAGTTCACGTAGATATCGAACTTGCCGTACCACTCTTCCGGGGTGTCCGTAGCACCGGGAAACTCGACGAAATCCGTCGCCCCGAGTTCCTGCGCAAGCGCGCTCAGGCGTTCAAGTTCGCTACCCGCGCCAACGATGATGAGCCGGTAACGTGGCGCCTCGGGCTCGCGGTGCAATAACGCCACTGCGCGCACGAGGCAGGGGAAATTCTTGATCGGTTCGAGACGGCTGATGCTGCCGATGACGATTTCGTCGCGGTGCGGCGCGTCGATAGGGGCGAACTTCACGATGTCGACGCCATTCTCGATCACCGTAATCGCGCGCTTGCCAAGGCCCCAGACTTCGCGCACCCGCCCGGCGATCGGCTCGTTGACGGGCACGATCCGATCCGCCATACGCGCGAGCAGGCGCTGGACAACGGTACGGCGCCAACGCAACTGCTCCGGCAGGAAGCGGCTCGCGCCGTGCTCGCCGTGCACGGCCACGGGCACGTGCGCAAGACGCGCGCAGAGGATGCCTTCGAGCATGGAAACCCAATTGTGTGAATGCACGATATGAATGCGATGGTCGCGCAGGTAACGGCGCAGCGACGTAATCGCGCGCACATCGATCCCCGGCTGCGCGCCCAACACCTCGTGTCTGACGCGGGGGCCGGTCTCGAGGAACGCACCGTCGGAATCACGCAGGGAAATGATATGGAAATTGACCCGGTCCGTTGCGAGCCCGTCGATCAGTCGCAGGATCCGGCGTTCGAGGCCACCATAGCCAAACGAGAAGACGACATGGGCGATATTGAGATCGTGGATTGTTTGCAAGGTGTCCGTCCGCGTCGGCATGAGTCGCTGAACGTGAATTCTACGCTACTGCTTAACCTCGCGTTGTGCGCGAGGTCGCGTGCATCGCGTGACTGCCTGACGAATTAATTCTCGCCGCGATGAAGCGACGCACCGGAATGCTTCCCGTATAATCTCGGGGTTGTTCACACCCCGTTTACCCGCAACGTTCATGTCTTTCGAACTGCTGCACCAGTCCCTGTACGCGAGTGCCGAATCGAACCCCGATGCCGAGGCGCTCGCGGTCCATCAAGGCGCGTCGGTCGATTATGGCGCGGTCGTCGCGAGTGTCGAAACGCTGGCGCGCCAGTTTCACGATGCCGGCATCACGGCCGGTGACCGGATCGCGGTGTATCTGCCGAAAACCCTGCTCAGTGCACTTGTACCGTACGCGGCCTCCCTGATCGGGGCTGTCTTCGTTCCGGTGAACCCGCTGCTGAAGGCCGCCCAATTGGGTCACATTCTGCACGACAGCGGCGCTAAGCTGCTGGTGACGAGTGCGCAGAGGGCGGTGCGACACGCGGCGGTGATCGAACGCGAACCGCTGGCCGGGCGCGTGCTCGTGGAAGGCGAGATTGCCGATCCTGAGCGTTTTGCCGGGCCGGTCCGGACGTGGGCGGGCCTTACGCGTGCCGGCAATGGCGACGCCGCGCTCCGATATCGCCGCCCTGTTGTACACGTCCGGTTCCACCGGTAATCCGAAGGGCGTTATTGTGACGCACGCGAACCTGCTTGCCGGGATCGCCAGCGTGGCGGAATATTTGCGGCTGTCTGCGGATGACCGCCTGCTCGCGGTGCTACCGGTCAGTTTCGAGTATGGCCTGAACCAGTTAACGACGGCGCTGGCAGTCGGTGGTACGTGCGTCATGCTCGAGTATTTGTTGCCACGCGATATTCTCACCGCACTCGTTGAGCACAGCATCACCGGGCTCGCCGGAGTGCCGACGATGTGGAGTCAACTCGCGGCGCTCGATGCAACTGACACGTCGTTCCCGAAACTGCGTTATTTCACGAATTCGGGCGGCGCGTTACCGCGCAGCGTACTCGCACGGGTTCGCGCCCTGTTTCCCGCTGCCGAGCCGTTTCTCATGTACGGTCTCACGGAAGCATTCAGATCCACGTACCTGCCGCCGAAATATATTGATGAACGACCGGGATCGATCGGGATCCCGATTCCCGGCGCGGATATCGTCGTCATTAATGGGGCAGGGCGACCGGTGGCAACGGGCGAGGAAGGCGAACTCGTGCACAGCGGCCGCCACGTGACGGCGGGGTACTGGAACAACCCTGCCGCGACCGCGGAACGTTTCCGTGCGGTACCCGGCGTCAGCGAGACGACGGGCGAGCCCGCGATCGGCGTGTGGTCGGGCGATATCGTAAAAGCGGACGAGGACGGTTTTTTGTATTTCGTCGGTCGCCGTGACGGCCAGATCAAAACGTCGGGCTACCGGGTGAGTCCCGAAGAGATCGAGGAGGCGGCCTACACGAGCGGACTCGTCGATACCGCCGGCGCGTTCGGCATCGCCGATGAGACACTCGGACAGCTTATCGGCCTGGCCGTCGTGCCGCGCTCGACTGCGGGCGAATTCACGCCGGCAAAAGTGCTCGCGGCCTGTCGCGCGGCGTTACCCGCTTATATGGTACCGAAGGAGATTTTCGTGCTCGACTCGATGCCGCTGAATCAGAACGGCAAGGTTGATCGGCTCGCGCTGGCGCGAACGCATGCGGCGGGGAACGCAACGTGATGATGACGGCCGGAGTTTGAATTGAGTGAGGCAAGACAACACGCGCGACTTTCGCGCGTACGATCCGAGCACGGCGAACTGCTGATCGCCGGCGAACGTTTGAGCGATCTGGCCGCGCGCACCGGAACGACACCGTTCTATGTCTACGACTGGGCGCTCGTCGCGCAGCGCATTGAGGAGTTGCGCCAGGCCTTGCCGCAGACGGTGCAACTGCACTACGCGATTAAGGCAAACCCGATGCGTGAACTCGTCGCGCAACTCCGCGCATGCGTCGATGGTTTCGATGTCGCTTCCGCCGGTGAGATGAAAATAGCGCTCGCCAGCGGCATGCCCGCGGCGCGGATCGGTTTCGCGGGGCCGGGCAAGCGGATGGAAGAGCTGCGCGCGGCACTGGCGGCCGGCGTGCGGGTGTCGGTTGAATCACTGACCGAAATGAAACGGATTGTCGCTATCGCCGCCGAAGCCAATGTCGCTCCGCGTGTGAGTATCCGGGTGAACCCTGATTTCGAGCTCAAGCGATCCGGCGCGAAGATGGGTGGTTACGCGAGCCAGTTCGGTGTTGATGTCGAACAGGTGCCGGCTGTCGTCGCTGTGGCGCGGGCCGCGGGGATTGACGTTGACGGCCTGCACATCTATGCGGGGTCGCAGAACCTCGACGCCGGGGCGATCGGCGAAGCGAATCGCCTGTCGTTGCAACTCGCGAGCGAACTCGCGGCGCAATGCGCGCTCGAGCTCGCCTCGCTGAATATTGGCGGGGGCTTCGGCATCCCGTATTTCGAGAACGATAACGAACTCGACATTGCGGCCGTTGGCGCGGCGCTGCGCGATTCGATAGCGGCGCACGCCCGGTCGCTGCAGGGCGTGGAACTGATCGTTGAACTCGGGCGTTATCTCGTCGGCGAGGCCGGCTATTACGTCACGCGCGTCGTCGACTTGAAAACCTCGCGCGGCGAGCGTTTCGCGGTGGTCGACGGCGGTCTGCATCATCACCTCGCGAATTCCGGCAATTTCGGCCAGGTCTTGCGCAAGAACTATCCGGTGATCGCCGGCACAAAGCTTGCGGTTGCAACAGACTCCGTACCCGTATCGATTGTCGGGCCCTTGTGTACGCCGCTTGATATGGTCGCGAAGACCGTGGCGTTGCCGCGTCTCGACATCGGCGATTTAATCGTCGTGCTGCAATCCGGAGCGTATGGTTATTCCGCAAGTCCGCTTGGTTTCCTCGGGCATCCGCCGCCAGCGGAAATCCTGGCTGGCGTGTGATCAGGCGGCAGCGAGCCCGGGTCTGGCGGCGGTCCGGTAATCGGGGGCGCGCGTGGCGACCGTAACCGCGTCCAGCTTTCCCCGTTACGCCGATTTGCCGCCCGCGGCACGCGAACTGACCGAGAGCTTCGCCGCGACGAACCCGTTCATGTGTGCAACATGGCTACGTGAATTCGAAGCGCGATTACTGCAGTCGAACGAACAAGCGTGTTATGTCGTCGTGGAAGATGACACGCGGCCGCGACTTGTCGTGCCGCTGATCGTTGAAACGCACCGCTGGCTGCGGGTGGCGAAAGTCCGCTCGATGGCAAACTTCTACACGAATATTTACGCGCCGGTGACGAGCGCGGATCTGGAGACATCGGACGAACTGGCCGCGGTTGCGCGAGCGCTGGCAGGCTTTCTCGTCGACACGTTCCCGCGCGCAGCCTTAATCGAGCTGAGTCCCCTGCGCGGCGAGACTCGATTGTATGGCGCGATAATCGACGCCTTCACGACGGTAGGCTACGCGACCCGGCGTTTTCCCAGAACCGCGAACTGGCACGAACCATTCACGGCAACGCCGAACTATGACGACTACCTCGCGCAGCGGCCCGGAAAGCTGCGCAGCACCTTGAAACGCAAAGCTCGCCTGCTTGAACGGGAAACCATTGCGCGTATCGACATTAGCGGTCCGGATGGCGATAGCGACACCGCGCTGGCCGATTTCGCATGCGTGTATGCGGACAGCTGGAAACCGGAAGAATCGAACCCCGGGTTTATTCGCGCCGTGATGAAAAGGCTGATGGCCGCGGACCTCGCCCGGGTCGGCGTGCTCTACGTCGATGACGAGCCGGCGGCCGCGCAAATCTGGCTGCGGATCGGTGACCATTGGGGAGTATTCAAATTGTCCTATCGCCCGCGATTCGCGAAGTACTCCGTTGGTTCCTTGCTGACGGCAGCAATGATCGAAGAATTTCTGCGGATGCCCGATACACGGTGTATCGATTTCCTCAGCGGCGACGATGCCTACAAGGCCGACTGGGTAAGCGTGAAGGGCGAGCACTGGGGTTTCGAATGTATCAACACGCGCTCCCCATGGGGGAAGCTGTTGTCATTGAAACGCCGCTTGAGTGACACTAGCGCCACCAACGCCCCATGAATTCGCCCGGTACCGGCCTGCGGTCGGGACCTCGCGGAGACGGATCACATTAACAGCAGAACGAACAACGCGATGAACCGGACCGCCGACGATAAACTCGTAAACAATGTCATTACCGTACTCGACACCGTAATTGCGCTGGAAGAGGCGGGCGGAAACGTTGATCGCGACACGGCCCTGGTGGGCAACCTGCCGGGTTTCGATTCGCACTCCGTCGTGGCCCTGATGCTGGAACTCGAAGACGAGTTCGGCATAACGTTCGAGGACGACGAAGTGTCCGCGGAATTGTTCGAAACGGTCGGCACGTTGGCGAACTTCGTCGCCGAAAAGATCGCCGACTAGCGGACCGGCGGCTCAGGCGAGATCGGGATCCTTGTACGCGTAGACGATCGTGCCGGTATAGAACAGGTAAAAGCCGAATCGCACGAGATCGAGTTTACGCGCCAGCCGTACGAGCGCCGCGACAACGGTCGGTTTGCCGGACAAATCGATCATATCCACCCGGTCCTTAACGGACATACCGCGTTTCCGGAGTTCGCGTCGCAACTGGAAGATGGAAAACCAGTGCAGCGCCGGGCACGGCGAATGGTTGGCCAGGGCCGGATATTTTGTCCGCACGAGTTCCGGAACATATTTCTTTATAAAGCCCGGCCACCAGCTGTACAGCGGGAGCCGATATTCGTTTTGTTTCGGACAGATCACGTTGCTGGTGGTCAGCAGCAGGAAGCCGCCGGGCTTGAGAACGCGGCAAAATTCATCGAGGCAGGCGCGCCAGTCGTTAACGTGTTCGAGTAATTCGATGGCGAGACAGACATCGAAACGCTGATCCTCGAATGGAATGTCCTCGGCGCTGCCGCAGTTGAAGTCGATATCGAGGCCGGCAGCTTTCGAGCGTTCGGTGGCGAGGCCGATCAGGCCGGGGTCGTAGTCGAGCGCGGTAACCTTGTAGCCCTCTTTCGCCCATAACCGCGACTGGATGCCGATACCGCAACCGACATCGAGCACATCCACAGCCATCGGGTCACGCGAGGCCGGAAACGCCGCTTCGACTTTCGTTTTCAAATCGGCGAAGCGCTTTTGTACCGCCGGCGCATCCATGCGATCGGAGGTGTAATCGAGAAATTTGTCGTGCGCGTCGATATTGTGCGTTTCAGCTTCCACTCGATCTACCTATGTTCAGTGTGTCGTATGCGCGGCGGCATGGCGTGCGCAGTCTACCTGCGTGCGTATTCCTTGTAACGGAACTGACCGTCAAAACTGAAGCTGGACAGCCGATGCAAAGCCACGATTCAACTACGACGGGCTTCACCAATAAACGTCGCAAGCATGAATGATATCCTCGCGTGTGTCCTCGATGTACAAGCCGGATTGCAAATTTTGGTAGCGTTGTCGTGCGTGTCGAATCCGCGTGCGCCACGGTTTGTGCTCGAATCGGGGCGCGGGTAGACTTCGACGGATCTGGCGGCTGTAGCGGTCGCGAATGGCACATTCAGTAATGACAACAACAGGCGGCTCCTTAAAGGTCCGCGGTGGTTGAGGGGTGCATTGATACAACCACTATTCATAGAGTCCGGCGCCGAGCGTCTGTTCTGCATCCATCGCGAACCGGTAGCCGAGGTTCCCGTGCGCGGCAGCGTCCTGATGCTGCCGGCTTTCGCCGAGGAAATGAACCGCACGCGTTCGTTCGTTGCGCGGGTCTCATTCAGGCTCAGTGAAGCCGGCTTTCATGTTCTGCAGCCGGATCTATCCGGTACGGGTGATAGCACCGGCGAATTTCGCGCCGCTGAGTGGTCGCGGTGGATCGAGGAATTGCGTCTGACTTCGTCCTGGTTGCTGGACAAGGCGGGCCCGGTACATCTAGTGTCGCTGCGCGCCGGGGCTTTGTTCCTCGATGGTTTGCTGGCCGCCGAGCCGGACCGTTTCGGGCGCATCTGCCTCGTCGAACCATTCATCTCCGGGTCGGATTCCGTGCGCGAATTTCTGCAATTACGCGTGGCGCGCTCGATTTTCGAAGGCACGAAGGAATCTATCGCGATGCTCACCGAAGCACTGGCGGGCGGGGCGTCGATGGAAGTCGGGGGCTACGATTTGTCGCCCGGCCTGTATGCCAACCTGAACGAGGCCACGATCGAGCACATTGGCGCGCGGCTCAGGCACACGCTCATACTCGGTTGCGGCCGCTCACCCGAAACCCGACGCAATGCGGCGATGCGCGCACTCGCACAGACGTGGTGCGCCGCGGGGGCCGACGCGGCCTATGCGTTCGTTGCCACGGAACCATTCTGGTCGCAGGAACTGCCGAGTCTCCCGACCGACGCCATCGCGCGCGTGGTCGACTTCATTGCCGGAGAGCCGGCGTGACGGCGGCGCACGAGCCGGGATTCGCCGATGCCGGAGAGGAGTTCCCGGTTGTGTTCCGCTGCGAAGGCACGGAACTCGTCGGCATCGTCAATCGACCCCGCGATGCCGAGCTTGGCGTTGTGCTCGTGGCGGGCGGTGATCAGTATCGCGTCGGCAGTCACCGCCTGTTCGTGCAGCTTGCGCGCAGCCTGGCCGATGCGGGAGTGGCGGTGCTGCGCTTCGATCATCGCGGGATCGGTGACAACCGGGGCAATTATGACGGCTTCGAGAACACGTTCCCGGACATTGAAGCCGCGGTGGACACACTCACCGGCAACGTGCCCGGGTTGCGCAGCCTGGCACTGTGTGGATTGTGTGACGGTGCCTCGGCGGCGCTGATGGCCGGGCATCAAATCGACAAGGTTCACACCTTGTTGCTGATCAATCCGTGGGTGCATTCCAGCAATCTCGAAGCGCGCGCGCGCATCGAGGGCTATTACATCTCGCGTTTGCGCGGCAAGGAATTCTGGAAGAAGCTCATTACCGGCAAGATCAACGTGCCGAAAAGCCTGTTATCACTCGGCGGTTACCTGATCCATTTCCTGAAATCCGCGCTGACACCGGAAACAACGATGCTGCGCGCACCCGGTTACGTCTATCGGATGCTCGTGGGATTACGCCGCTTCGATGGCCGCGTGCTCGTCGCGCTGTCGGGTAACGACCTCGTCGCCCAGGAATTTCGTGAGCTCGTGAAGATGCAACGCCGCTGGTCCGACGTCATGGGCCGGGACAATGTCAGCGTGGTCGATTTCCCCGCAGCCGATCATTCATTCACCTCGGCATGCGAGCGTCGCGCGCTTGAGCGCGCACTCGGGGCGGTGTTGAGTGACCAGGGCGATGCGTAAAGGCCGCCTGGTCAGCGGGCTTTCGCGAGCAAATCGAGCAGAAATGTCGCCGGGATCGCGTAGCTGATCGCGCTCGGGTCGCTCAACAGGTTTTCCTTGGTTTTCTTGACCAGCACTTTATTGATGATTCCGATCACAGTGCCCGATTCGACATCGATCAGGGGGCTGCCGCTGTTGCCCGGATATGCCGTCGCATCGAGTTGGTACACGAAGTAGGGTGCACGCAAGGCCCTGATTTGATTCGCGGTAAGACTTGAGGAATTCGGCGCCGGAATGGCCGTCGGCGTGACCGCGGAGACGATTCCCGTGTGCGTCACCGGATACAGGCCCAGCACCGCCCCGATCGGAAATCCGGTAAACGCAATCCGTGTTCCTTCGGGGACCATTTCGCGGCCGGCGAGGCGCAGCGCCGGTGCCTTGGGGCCGTTATGACGGAGCAGTGCGAGGTCGTGGGTGCGGTCCGTTGCCACGACGGTCGCTTCGTGCCCGCGGATCTTTTTGCCGGTGCCGAAGAAAACGACGAGCTTTTCGAACTTCGATTCGTCGAAATCGTTTGGTACGACATGCGCGTTTGTCAGGACAAGGCTGCCATCGCCGACGACGAAGCCGGTGCCGAGCAGTTGGTGCGGTGGTCGCCGGGTTGCCTGCGTTGTACCGACGCCGACAATACCGGGCTTGACTGCGGCGATCAGACTTACGAGGTCGGCTGCGAACGCGGCGACCGGCAAGCACGCAAGCAGGCTTGTCAGCGCGATCGGAATGAGGAGAAAAGCAGCTCCGGCGTGGCGGCAACAGGAACCGGGCGACGTTACCATTTGCGATTTTGCTCCCAGGCGAGCGAGGTACGCACGATCTCGTCGGCCGAAGCGTGTTGCGGATGCCAGCCGAGCAGGGTGCGGATTGCGTCGGCCTCGGCAATAAGGGACGGCGGGTCGCCGGCGCGACGCCCGACGCGTTCGACGTTAATTGCGCTACCGTGCGCAGCCTCGACGATTTCAATGATCTCGTTGACGCTCATACCCCGTCCGTAGCCGCAATTGAGCGTTTGCGACTGCCCACCGCGTTCGAGATATTCGAGCGCGTTCAGATGTGCGAGCGCGAGGTCGGTTACGTGGATATAGTCGCGTACGCCGGTGCCATCCGGCGTGTCGTAGTCCGTGCCGTACACGAGCAGCTTTTCGCGTTTACCCATCGCAACCTCGCAGGCAACTTTGATCAATAGCGTCGCGTTCGGGGTTGACTGGCCAATCTCGCCGTCCGGATCGGAGCCGGCGACGTTGAAGTAGCGGAGAATTACGTAATTCAGATCGCTGGCCGCGGCAGTGTCGCGGAGGATCATCTCCGACATCATCTTCGAGGTGCCATAAGGGTTGATCGGCGCGAGCGGAGATTGCTCGCTGCAGCGTCCCGACGCCGGGATCCCGTACACCGCGGCGGTCGACGAAAAAATAAAGTTGCGTACACCATTGCGCACACAGCATTCGATGAGGTTGCGGGTCTTGCTCGTGTTGTTGCCGTAATACAGCAGCGGATTTTCAACCGACTCCGGCACGATGGTCTTCGCGGCGAAATGAATCACTGAATCAATCGCATTCCTGCTCAGGATCGAATTGACGAGTTCCATGTCGCCGACGTCGCCGACGACAAGCTCGCCGAACAAAACCGCTTCGCGGAAACCCTTGCTCAGGTCGTCGAGCGTGGTGAGATTGTGCCCGGCGGCGCCGAGCAACTTGGCCGTGTGACTGCCGATATAGCCGGCGCCGCCGGTAACGAGAATATTACTCATGGGGAAAGATACTTTTGATTGAACGTTGTGCTTTTGGCGATGGTCGTATGCTTCATGGGCCGCGACACCAACTAAACTAGCGGAATCCTCTGATATAATCTTTAAGTTATTGACCCGCGCGAGAGTACAGAATTCATGAAATCCAAGCTTCTCGGTCTTTTTCTGATTTTACCCGCCGCATTTGCCAGTGCGAATGACTATCCAACCCTGGAACGTGTTGACCATGTGCTCACGTGCATGCGCCTCGCTGGCGGGCAGACCGTAGATAACCTGTACGCGTGCTCGTGCGAGATCGACATCATCGCGCAAGCGGTCGACTTCGAAGACTTCACCGAAGCGCGTACTTACGAAATATACAAGCGCATGCCGGGCGAGAAGGGCGGACTGTTCCGCGAAAGCGATCGATCCGACGAAATCGTGGCGAAACTCGAAGCCGCGCGCGCTGACGCCAAGAAGCGCTGCTTCATCGGAGCGAACCGCAAAAAAGCGAAAGACGCGCCAGGCCCGGAAAGTTAGCCATCTTCGAACAGCGCTGTTTCGTCCTTTCATGCATCGGCTAAACATACGGTGCCGCACGTCTTTAGCGAATTTTTCCGCTTTGTCCATAACCCCGGAGCGGGCATTTTGCCCGCCCCGAAAACGGTTGCTGGGCACAAATAAATCTCTATAATCTTTTGAAGCGTCGACAAAAATGACGCGTTGCGATTACCGGTAAAGCAAGCATAAAAATCCTAGCCCATGCAGATTCGACACCCGCAACCGCGGACCCGACGCGAGCCCTGCGACAGGTCGTTGCACCACCGGGACACCAGATCTTCGAGGCTGAAACGGTATCGTGGCGGGCGGCTGGTGCATCCAGTCTAAAAAACAAATACACCGAGGTAGGCCACGCATAGTTCCACGCACGGATTAGCGTGAAACATGCAGCACACTCCCGGACACGTTCGATCGCGGTCCCGAGGCGGTCGCCTTCGAACGTAAATGCAGACAGCTATGCTCTCGACCGGTTTTTTGATCTCGGACCGGCCAGGAGTTTAAACACCTTAGAGGTCAACACGTGACTGTTAACAGTGATAGTGAAAAAAGTGTGAAGGAGGAGGTCATGAGAAAATCATCGTTAAAACGATGGCTCATAACGGTAGCCTCTCTCGTAGTGGTTCTGGCATCCAATGGGGTGCTGGCTAACGCTGGTGTAGAGAAGCTAAACCAAGACCCCAACTATTGGGCCTTTCCGGGCGGTAACTATTGGAACTGGCGTTATACTGAGTTGAAGCAAATCAACAATACGAACGCGCACAAGCTCCAAGC
>JAULKQ010000277.1:0-18491 GCA_032356285.1 Smithsoniella earleae
CATCTTATGAATACTCCCTGGACTGGTTGAACACACGAACCAGTCCACTACCTCAGGTAGTGGCTTACACCTTTAGTCAATCACGCCCACCTTTCTAGCGTCTCCAGACACATTCCGGTGGAGTTGGGTCATGTTGCCCCAGAGCATAAGAGCGATCCATTTGAATCGCTTTTTCTTGTCCGTTGAGTGCAGAATGAAGGAGCGCAGTAGGCCCTGAGTACGCCGAAAACTCTCGTCTAAGCGTTCCATGAGTTGCACGTAGCGTTCAGGCTGTTGTTTGCTCAGGAGATCAAGGCCCGCCCGCACGAGTGCTTGGGAGAAGGCATCTTTGAACTGCGTGCGCTGACCTCGACCATGCCGTTGCAGCGTAACGAGGTATCCGTCCTTCTGGCGTCTATGCGCGACTCTATTCCCATACTTGAGCGTGATGTTGGGGAAGGCTGAGGTATCAAGGCCGAGCCGCTCCAAGCGTCGCAAGAAAAGATCCTGCTCTTTGCGAAGGGCTGGCTCGGAGATGCCTTTAGCCTTAAAGTCAATCTTCGCTGTGAAAATCGGTGAAGGGGCTACAAGAGGTATTTTTGTAGTGATAACACTAGGCTTGCTCTTTACTGATTTGCTTTCACTTACCCGTGCCGATTTTTGATGCACACCAAACTTCAACTCATCATCTACCACCGAAGCGCGAGTCTTGGCAACTCTAGGCTGATTTGAAGCGCTGTCTGGGCTACCTGCATGGGATTGCGTAGCGTCTGGAGCTGGAGAAAGCATTGAATCTATCCGACTACCTGTTTGCCAGTGCTGACGAGATGTTGTTTTCTCCGCTGCTTGATTGATATCGCCAGTTTGGGGAATCTGTTGTCCACGAGACTTAAAGGCCAGTACCGGAGGGGGCACACTCGATGCGTCTTTTGTTCGGATGGGCACGGCATACCAATCGACCTTCTGCTCGTCTTGGACAAGCTGGTAGTCAGGTGCGATTCGTTTCAGGGACTTAGCGATGTCGCGCTCATAGAATTGATACACACGGTATTTACTTTCCGAAAGTCTGTCGGGATCAAAATCATCAAGACTGTGGGACGCTTCGTCGCCAATTCCTAGTTCAATAATGAAGCCAGAGCTTCTTAATTCATAAATAATCACCTCCATATCGGGCGTGTAGCCAGCCACGTATTGAAGTCCGATATTCTCTGTTTGGATGCGTGCCCATCGTTCTGCCTCCGTTTCGCCAAAACCCGCACGATAGCGATCTGCAAACATGCGCTCGGCTAAGCGGTGAACATCCAGTACGTCTGGATCTTCCAGAAACTGGCGGTGCGCACCTTCGTCCAACTGCAGAAAGCGGTGCGCTTCTTCTTCAAAGTAGCTAGGATTAGAGCTGATGTCTTCAATCAGCGTAGCAAGGGCCTCGTCTTTTACTACTTCCCAAGTAAACTGACGCTTAACAGCTTCGCGCCAGATCACGGAGGCTGTCTCTCCATTCTCGTGGACACGCAGTACCACGTACTCTTCTGCATCACCATCCTCGTTCCAAACGGTGTACATTTCACCCGGTACGACCTCTGATGGAAGTTCGGTCGGATGGGGTTCAGGAAACACAAAACCCTCAATCAAAGCGCTCGTCTTGCCTGTAGGAATGCGAAGCTCGGTTTTGCCATCAAGAGCAGCGCGGCGGATTTCTTCTTTCAGGATGCGTTCATGCCAACGATTCCGGTAGGGAGCTAACTTGGCATAGGCCGCTTCGTCAAGGCGATCTTGGGCATTCCGTTGGAACAAATCGCTCTGCAGTTCGAGTAGGCGGCGGGTCTTGTTGTCGACTAGATCGTCGATACGAACATGAGCAAAGTAACCCTCGGCCGTCCCTAGGAAATGAGAGATATCGCCACCCGTTCTGAACGGAGCTTGATAGATGATTTCTTCATAGCGTGCAACCTCGCCTCGGAGTGCATCCGGCAGTCCGGTCATTTCATATCGCGGCCTCTGGACGCACTGGGGCTGCAGGGATAGGATTTCCGTTCGCACCTTTTCGGCGAAATCGTCAACCGCGATCTCCTGGCCGCCCATCTCAGCCAATACGCCTCGAATCAAGGCTCGCTCTGCTTGTTTGAGACCATCGACCCGGCTTAAATCCTCAATATATTGCCGCGAGACGACAGTGCGTTCTTTGAGCTGCTCCAGTGTGACTGTGGACAAATCATCATACCCACCAAACGTGCGGATAGTGGTAATGGGCGTTGTTTGAAACTCGTACAGCTCTTGGGGCGAGATTTCCTTAGGAAAGGGTTTTTGCGCTGTGAATTTGGTGCTCGCGCTTGTGCTGGCGGCGACAAAGTCATCCCGCGATGTTTTACCTCGGTAAATGGCTTTAACATCCGCATCAGAGGCCGGACCGAGATACTTAGATTCGGTGCGAACTTTGCCTCCCACGCGAAAACTGCTCTGCTCATAGAGGTAGGGACGCCCCTTGACCCATTTGATAACCCGGTAGGCCATAGTGAGACCTTTGTTTTGTAGTGATAACACTCAATATACAAAACGCTCCGCTTGGGGCTTTGCTCAGACCGTCGAATTCGCCTTGCCCAGTTCGACAGTCTGAGCAAAGGTTGACTTCACAGCAGAAGGACAGCGCACTGCCATTGGTGGATCTAGGGCAATGGTATCAACGCTGTACTCGAATGATCGCTATACGTTTAGGGTCAAGCTTGCGAAACACGAAGGTTGTAGTAGACTGTGGCGCAACAATGCATGTCCTACAAGACTTTTTTCAGCAGGAAGGCTTTACGTATGGGGGCAGGTTCCAGCAAAGTAGTCGCTACAAGCTGTTTCTCTACGCGGAGAATTTCCATACGCAGCAACGATTAGACGTTGGGTCGCTTGACCTGCAAACAGACCAGTTTGAAAAAGGGCGAGACTTTGAGCGGGTAGACCGTGCAGCACTAGATAGGCTTGCTGGAATGTTGGGGTTTGAGGTGGAGGCTTCAGGTAAAACG
The DNA here is from genome assembly GCA_032356285.1 of Smithsoniella earleae. Classification (NCBI taxonomy): domain Eukaryota; kingdom Viridiplantae; phylum Chlorophyta; class Ulvophyceae; genus Smithsoniella; species Smithsoniella earleae. The sequence goes on from JAULKQ010000277.1 coordinate 2,988, forward strand.
GGCATGAGCACCTAAACAAAACCCCCGCTGTTGGGCAGGGGCTTTTGAATCCGAGACTGGACTGGAACCAACAACGCTTTTCTCAGCGAAGGACGACGAGCGGCTTTGTTTCCCGATGATATCTGCCTTCCAGGGCCAGTACATAGTTGCCGCTGGCTAGTGAGGAGACATCAATGGGGATGTTATGTGACCCATTTGGCCACCATTGATCCGCAATGATCAGCAAACGCTGACCGCGCATGTTGTATACCGCGATCTGCATCGCCGCTGGTTGGTTCACCATCAAGCGAAGTGAGGCCACCGCCGCCACGGGCGAGGGAAATAAATCTCCCAGGCTGGCGCTGACGAGAAGTGTGGTTGCTCCAGCAGTCGAAACCGCGCTGAAATGGGCAATGCCCCAAGCCCGAATGGTGTCGTCATACCAGCCGTAAGTGCGGTTGGGAAAAGACGATGGGTACATGATGCTGGTGACGTCTTGACCACCCCACGGAAAACTCAAGGTGGTGGTGTGCCCAACGCCGAGCAAATGCCCGAACGTCTCATGCGCGATGATAGACAAAAATCGATCGAGTCCATCCAGCGAAACGTCTGCTGTACCAAAGGTCGGGTCAGCAGTGTCCTGGATCACACCATCGTAGAGAAACGTGATTTTGATATTGGCTGCGGTAGCCGGAACCGCTGTTTCTGCTGCTACCTGCTCACGCAGCGCGGTGGTACTGTCGCGGCCACTAAACCACGTTAATTCCTGGACAATGCGCGATCGCTCTTCATCCGTTGTGAAGCGCGGAAAGTCGTAATCCCAGAAGACCAACTCGCCGTGTTGCGCAAATCGGAAGGATTCCGGCAGATGGCGAGCGGCAGCAGCATCGTTGGCAATCTGGATACTGCGATCGATCAGGGCTTGGATCGAGTCGGCTTGGGGCCGCAGGTGCCGATGGGGCACCACGAACACAAACCGGATCTGGCTCAGATCGATCGCGTCCCAGGTTTTACGAGCTTCGGGTGGAACTGTAGAATCATCAAAGGCACAGCGCCAGGTGTGCTGGTGAGGGCGCAGTTCTTGCGCCGTGGCAGTGGTTCCGGCGCTCAGCGCCAGTACCATTACCAGAAAAAGGGAACGATGCATGGTAAACCTCCAAGGGTGTGTGATTGATTTTGTTTTCAGATCATTCCGCCGAGGGCGGAAGCGGAAATGCTCGCCAGTGGAGCACCCCACGCCCCCGCCCGCAGCAATCCTTGGGGGTCGGTCGTATCAGAGAAAAGCGAACTGTCAAACAGCGTCCAGTCAACGGACGCTACATTCCCGGGGCCACGATCCGGAACGGACGCGACCCGTGAGCAAATGCAGCGGGATTACCTGGTACATGAGGTAGCAGAAAAAAGCATCCCGCAGCGTAGCAAAAACGGCGATTTTGTCAAGGGTGAGTGCGGCCCATGACGGTTGGTCTCGCCCAGTTTGCCGCCGCTGGGCAGGTATGATACAATGATGGTCAGCCTGTTCTGCCGAACTCTCCACTATGGGTTTAATCAGCTCTCGCCTTCGCTCGGGTTTGCTCGCGGGTATCAGTGCACTCGTTTTGTTTCTCCCGCTGGCTTTGCCGGGACTAAGGGCGCAGGTGTTTACCACCGCTCCCGAGCACGAGGAAGACACGACGATTGACGAGAACGGCGAGAACGTCACCATCAGAAGGCTGCTCAACGGGACTCTCGATAACCTGAGTGATTATTTACGCCGTCATCGTCAGGTACCGGGAAATAACGGCACCTTGCAGATGCGCAGTCGGCGGGCGGTGTTGGAGAATGCGCAGTCTCACGGAGCCTTTGTCCCCGATCGCACCCGGACTGAGTTTGGGAACATGAAACGAGCCGCTCAAGCGGGCGAAATCCCCGGTGTCACCTACAAAGAGATGATCGACGGCGGTTGGTCGGTCTGGTCGAACTGGGGAGATTGTGAGGCCCCGTACGGCCCCAATTGCGGCACTGGCAGTCAAACCCGGGCCCGGAGCTGCAATAATCCGGCTCCGGCCAACGGCGGGTGTGGGTGTGATGGCAACGGACAGTGGCGGGCCTGCGTCCCACTCGATGGCGGCCATGATAGCGAGACCCGCTCCTGCGAAGCCTGGTTTGACTGTACCTATGTGTGGCGCGAAGGCGGTTTCGGCGAGTGCTCGGCTACTTGTGATACGGGCACTCAAATCCAAACGGTCTGGTGTGAACGCACCGAAACCGGAAAGGAGGTCGCCGATCACTTACGCGGGGACTCGCCCTGATGACACCCAAACCTGTAATCCGCAGCCCTGCCCGTGCGCGTTGGGTGACCAGATAATTGCCCACGGCGATCAACTCACGTTGTACGTCGATACCCAGCCGGAGTGCGGGGAAAGCTGCCAAAGCCGAACCCGCGAGTGTCACAACGGTACGCTGTCGGGCGACCGCGCGTTTGATCAAACGACGTGTAGCGAGCCGAGCGACTGTGATTGTGTCTGGAACGGTCAGTCGATTCTGCACGGCGGTCAGGTGACCGCTTTTCTTGTCTCCAACCCAATTTGTGGCCAGAGTTGTCAAAGCGAAACCCGCACTTGTCAGGCCGGGCGGCTCTCGGGTAGCTACGGAGCCACCACCTGTACCGAACCCACCGATTGTGATGCTGGCCCGCCCGGCACCCCTGGTGATGGCGATAATGGCGGCGAAGCGGACAGTGGTGGCGAGAGCTGTACCTGCGGCAATGGCACGGTCGAATGCTTAGAGGCCTGCGACGACGGCAACGACAGCAACCATGATAGCTGTACCAACACCTGCCAGATTGCCACCTGTGGCGATGGCTATTTGCACACGGGGGAAACCTGTGATAACGGGAATACCGTCAGTGGGGACGGCTGTAGCGCTCAGTGTCAGACCGAGATCTCACCCCCAGCTCTCACTCCGGTCTGCGGGACGCTGCACAATACCTGTGACCAGGGGAATGTTGACACGGTGCCGACCGATACGAGCACGCACTATTTGTGGACGTGCCGGGGCACCGACAGCAACGCGGAGTGTTCCCTCTGCAAACGCCGCCATGGACAGTGCGACAGCTCCACACAAAATGGGTGTACGGTCGGGACTGCGGTAAACATCTCCCGTGATACGACCAAATTTTACTGGGACTGTCAGGGAGAATGCGGCGGCGAGGAAGCGAGTTGTTCGCTTGACAAACCAACACCGCCCCCCACGCCGATCAATGGCATCTGTGGAGCCAACATCGACACCTGTACAACGGGACCCTATGCCGATGCTCCCGATTCGCCCACCGATTACCAGTGGCAGTGTCTGGGCACGGGGGGTGGTTCGACCGCTTCGTGTTCGGCCTGCATTCCGAGGGATGGGGTCTGGTCAGATTTTGATGTGGGGAGTGGCTGTAGCACCACTTGTGGAACGGGAACCGAAACGCGCCGCCGCACCTGTATCTACCCCAACCCCGCCTGTCCTGGCCAACCCTGCATGGGACCCGACACCGAGACACGGAGCTGCGAGGCCGGGTACAGTTACCACTGGCAAGCGGGCGTTTGGGGCAGTTGCACGGTCACCAATAATTGTGGGACGAGTGGGACTCGCACCCGTCCGGTCACCTGTCAGCGCTGCGACGGAACAACCGTCGCTGATCATTTTTGTGGGGGGAGCAAACCCGCCACGACTCGCGGCTGTACCGGGACGCCCACCTGTAGTGGTTGCGCCTCTACTCCCTACTGGAGCGGATCGTTTTGCGGTGAATGTACGGATGATAGTCATTGTACGGGTGGCAAAATCTGTGACACCGAACGATGGGCGTGTCGGTATCCTGCCCAGCGTTGCGGAAACGGTATCCTTGAAGGCACCGAGATCTGCGATGATGGAACACTGAATGGTCATGTGGGCCACTGCGACACCAACTGCTCGTGTGGGACGATGCAAGATTGCCGCGCGGACTACGGGTCGTGGTCGGATTGGACGCCGGGAGCGTGGGGGCCATGGGCCACCACTGACACAGGAGTCTGGGGGAGCTGGTCGTCTTGCAGTAACCTCGCGGGAGGTACCCAGACTCGGAGCCGAACCCTGACACAAAACCGAAGCCGCCTCAACACCCGGACGCGGACGTTTCGGGTTACGGTACCCGCGCAGTGTGGGGGAAGGTGTGAGGGGTCCGTCATGGACGGATACGTCGAAACAGACTATCAAACCGAAACCGCCACCCGCACCCAGAGCGAAAGTGAATCACGGTGTTGCTATGACGCCGGGGCGGTGTGTGAGAATCATTCGGTTTGTCCGGGGCAAGTCAACTGCGGGCGGGTCGGGGTGGAGGTGTGCGATCAGACGATCACCTGTACCTATGACCGGGCCTGCGGGGAAGCCTGCATCGGAGACTGGAGCGCCTGGACCCGTTGCAGTGCGACGTGTACGACCGAGCGCGGCTGGCAGTCGCGCCGCTGGTCTACCACACGGTTTCCCACGTGTGGCGGAAGTGCTTGTCCCAACCCCCTGCAAATGAGCTCATGCAGTGGAACGCAGAATTGTAGCAGTGATGGCACCCCTCCCTGCAACATGGCCAGCTCTGCCGAGTGCGGAGTCGCGCCGTATCAAGATTGCCAATGGGATCGGTACCAGTGTGTGGATGTGGGCTCTTGACATCGCTTTTGACAGAAAGAGCGATTCATCGAAAAGCGCAATCGAAGAAAGCCGCTTTTCACCTGCATCCGTCTTTTCCAGAAACCCGGATTTTGAGTATTACTTTATCATGTTGTGCTAACTATACGACTCTTACCTTTTTGACCGCGTGTGCGTGACCACTCAGCGCATCATCGTAGGTACTGTATCTCCAGCATTCGTGATGAAGCGGGCCACCAAAAATCATCGTCTCAAACAAAATCGGTTCACCATCCCACCAATTATGGTTCATGGCGAGAAAAACCGTACTTACCTGAACATCTCCAATCCAATCTTCGGCGACTCGCCTATTTCCACCGTCCTCAATCCAGCGAATCCATTTATCGCGGTCATCGCATGGAATCACTTGTTTTTGCTCGTTGAGCAGGAAATAGAACTTCTTGGGAGTCGAATGTGGGCTTTCCATCGCCCCTTAGCCTACTGCGCCGTTTGCGCTGCTTCTGCGGTACTTGTAAGCCTGCCTGCCGCCAGAGACGGTACACACGCTTGGGGTTGACGGCCCAGCCGTCTTGCCGCAGTAGAGCGGCCACACGGCGATAACCATATCTGGGATTCTTGGCCGCAAGCGCTCTGATCTGCTCGGCCAGGTCGGTGTCGCGCTCGGCACGCTTGCTTTGGTAGCGTTGCGTGGATCGAGACTGGCCCAACACACGGCAGGCTCGTCGCTCGCTCACGCCGAAGTGCTTTTGCAAATGAGCCACAGCGTCACGCCTACGGCCTAGAACTTTCCCTGGGCTACCTCGCGGAGCATGTCGATGTCCAGGTCGCGTTCAGCTAGGAGGCGCTTAAGGCGTTGGTTCTCTTTTTCGAGGTCTTTGAGCCTTTTGGCTTGGTCGCCTGTAAGCGAGCCGTACTGATTCTTCCATCGGTAGAAGGTGGGCTCAGAGATACCGATGGCTTTGGCCGCTTCAGCTTGCGTAGCGCCGTCAGCGATGAGAGCTTCTGCCTTACGTAGTTTGTTGACGATCTGTTGTGGAGAGTGCTTTTTCATGGGATTGCGTTGGTTGATACGGCAATCCTAACATAGCGACTGGTACAGGTTACAGGGAGCAGGTCAATTGACCCTGTGACGTTCTACCGCAAACTGGAAGCGCTCCTAAGCCATATCAATACAGACCACGACGATGAAAACTTCCTGTTGACCATCTTACATGCGTTACAAGATACCTTTGGTGCTGAACTTCACATTTGCAATGGACGCCTCTTTGAAGAGCTTCACGATGGATTTGTCCTCTTTAACCAAGAAGACGCTCCAGCAACACCTACTCAACCGTTATTGATACCTCTTCATGGTGATGCGGTGCAACTGGTGCTAACCCATGGAAGCTACATTTTCGATAGCATTCTTCCAGAGGCCTTTGCTAACGAGCAAGCAGTCTATACAACGACTCCTGTAGCGTTCAGCATAATACGAGCCTCCCATAGGCGCTGGCTGTTTGTTTTTGATTTGACGACAGGGTGGGTACGCGAAGAGATTTTGCTTTGCCTCAATACCGTGCGTTCGGCCCTTAACAATCGGTTTTATACAGATTCTATCAAGAACAATATCGCGCAAGCCGCCCAAATCCAACGAAGCTTGTTACCTGAAAGGCCTCCTCTCGTAGAGGCTTTCGATATAGCTGGTCGCTCACAACCCGCCGAGGACGTAGGAGGTGATTTGTATGATTACCATAGCTTCGAAGACGGTATGCTCGGCGTTTGTGTGGGCGACGCTAGTGGACATGGTTTGCCTGCCGCCTTGCTTGTTCGCGATGTTGTGACAGGCCTTCGGATGGGTATTGAAGCCAACTTCAAGATTTCCTACACGATCAAAAAACTGAATAAAGTTATCCACCAAAGTGCCTACTCTACCCGCTTTGTAACCCTGTTCTATGGGGAAATTGAACCCAACGGGAATATTCTATATATCAATGCGGGACATCCTCCACCGCTGCTCATCCACGGCAATACGGTCACGGCACTACGAGCTACAGGAACAGTGCTTGGTCCACTGAACGAATTGGATATTTACAGGGGCTACCTCTATATGAAGCCCGAATCAACATTGGTGCTTTATAGCGATGGAATCATCGAACGGACCAATCGAACGGGGGATCTCTTTGGTATCGAACGGCTCCAGGACGTTATGAAAGCGCATCAGGAAAAGAGCGCCGCTATGCTGGTAGACATCCTATTTAATACTGTTTATGCCTTTGGCGAGCAAACGCCATGGGAGGACGATGCTACTGTTGTCGTGCTAAAAAGGCGTAAAAGCAAGAATGTACCTAATCGAAAAGAACACCAGCTTAGGTTCGTGTAACCTACACCACAACCCAGTATCCAGGCTCCGTTAAGGAATGCTTGTACTTTTGCTCTTTGAGCCGGAAAACGCCGCACTAAACGTTGCTTCTGGCAGCATGCCTATTGTGTGCGCAATTTTCGAGGTCGGTAGTATTTTTTGAAACCAGTTCTCTCCAGACAGAGGTGGCTGAATGAACAAAACGCTTATTATCGGTGAGTGCTCTGTGGGTAAAGGCCTATTTGCTGGGCGAGCCTATAGACCTGGCGATCATATCCTTACCTTTCAGGGCCATCGCGTGGACCGAGATGATCCCATACATTTTACCCCAGAGGCCGCAAACCTCCTTCAGACTGGGGCCCTGACGTATATCTATCCGCAAGCGCCTGGTGTTTTTGCCAACCACTCTTGCTCGCCCAATGCGGGCATAACCGTGCGTCGTCGGCTTATCGCTATTCGTCCCATTACGAGCGGAGAAGAGATTCGGTTTGATTATTCTACCACGATGGATGAGGATTTATGGCAGATGACCTGTTTGTGCGGAGAGCCTCAATGCCGAGGCATTGTTTCTGATTTTAAATACTTGCCCCTCCCGCTTCAGACGCAATACATGGACTTAGGAATCGTGCCTGGTTTTATTGCACGTCGTTGTAGAAGGGGTATGTTCGGGATACGTGTAATACGTAGTCACTTCAGAGAAAATCCCCGTTTCTGAGGGAAACAGGGCTGTTTTAAAGGGACTACGTCCATAAACCGTAACCTTGTTGGACGCTTTTTGAAGGGCAAATCTGATTCAGAAACGCTGTTTTTAGGCTAGATGCGGCATATCCCTTTTCGGACAGGCCGAGATGTGCCGAACTGCCGACCTGTCGCACGTATCCCGAACATACCTCCCCTAACGCCGCCAACACGCCCCATCAGATTGACAGCTTGCTGCGGTTTCTGTCGAGGTAACGGCTACAGAAAGTCCCGCTTCCGGCCTTGGACATACAACGTCACGCCGATAAGCACGACCATGAGGACGACTTCGGCTACAAGGATCACCTGAATGATAGGGCTCCAAACGGCGACCTCGCCCCATATGGTTGGGCCGACGACAGGGTGATTGGCTAACCAGAACAAGAGCAGTTGGAAAAACAGGTTGGCGATGACCATGGTGGCAATAGTCCAGCCCTCGGATTCGCTGATGAGCGCCACCGACAGAAACAAGATGTAGGCCACTAACAATTCACCAATAAGCACGGTCGCGAACGGAATCAGACCATTCGGCAGCACGGATCGGGTGGCAATGAGCACCAGCGAGGCAACCAAAAGGATCGCCCACGGCCCGATAAAGAGCAGCGCATTGCCCAGCAACTTGGCCCACGTATACTCTTTCGGCGAGATTGGCAAACTCATCAAGAACGGAAGCGTCTGCTCCTTGCGCTCATAGACCACCGTGCGGATCGCGAGGTAGATGCCCATCCCGACCAGCACCGTAATGAGCAACGTCGTGCCTATATAGAACGTGAGTTGTGACCCCACTCCAATAAACACCAACGACACCGCTCCTGCCAGCATCGAAAGCCCCAACAAAGGCTTGTAAATCGTCCAATCTTTCCAAACGATATGCCAAATCATAGCAGTGTTCATAGGGCTTGATCGCGGCTTTTCATGACGTTTGCAACGAAAATCTCCTCCAAGGTCATCCGCTCCACCGCTTGCACCGAAAGGCCAGCCTGCTCAAACAGAGACGGCAACGTCGGCTCAAAGGCGTCGGTGGTGACGACGGCGAGCGAGCCATTCTGTTTGACTTTGCCCACCACCGGAAGCGCTGAGAAATCGCAGTCTGTGGGCGCGTGCAGCCGTAAGCGTCGCCACTGGTCTAAGTAGGTCTCCTTATCGCTGATCGACACCACCTGTCCTCGGTCGATGAACATAATTTGGTCCGACATCTGCTCCACGTCGAGGGTGTTGTGCGAGGAAAAAAGGATGGTCCGCTCCTCATCGGCGAGGACTTCCATCAACTCCTCCAGCACCTCGTATCGCGCCACCGGATCGAGGCCTGTTGTGGGCTCGTCCAGCACGAGCAGTTTGGGCCGCCGTGCCAATGCCAGCAGCAACGTAGCCTTGACGCGCTGCCCATGCGAGACGCCTTTCACCTTCTGCTCCAACTTCAGGTCGAAGCGCCGCGCCATATGTACGGCATAGGCTTGATCCCACGTAGGGTAGATGCGCGCCAGAAAGTCCATGTGCCACGCTAAGGTAGCCTGCCCGTAGAGCCGCATATCCTCCGACACGAACCCGATGTGCCGTTTGGCCTCTACTTGCTGCACTGGGATCGCGTGCCCCAAAACCTGCACATCGCCTTGGTCGGCGTGAACCAGTCCGAGCAAGATGCGGATGGTCGTGGACTTCCCGGCTCCATTGGCTCCGATTAGCCCCATGATGCCGCCTTTAGGGATGTCGAAGGTGATATCACGCAGACTGAAATGCGGATAGGTCTTCCCGACGTGGTCGAACTGAATGGCGTAGGCACACATAGTAAGGAGGAGGGAGGTGTGTAAGTTACTTATACGCCAGAGGCGGCTGCGTGGGCCGTATCACCTCGCGGTGAGCTGCCAGCAAATAGCGTAAAGCCGTTGTCAGGTAGGCCCCGTCGTGCTTGCCGGGTCGCTGCGCGTAGCCAAACGGGAGGCTGCGCGCCATTAGGCGCTGGGCCATCTCCTTGGCGAAAAGATGAAGCGTGTCTTCGGTGCCGACATCTAGGTACATGTAGGGCAGGCTATCAGGTGCCACCTGTTCGACGAGCATGAAGGGGTCATGCGCCGCGGCTTGCTCGGGCGTCGCAAACAGGGTCCCTTCAGGCGTCCGCTCGGCAAGGCTGCTAAACCCTACGACGCCAATTGCTGCATTGCCTTGCTGCCACACGCTATCCGCCGACACGCGCAAGACAGCAGAGCGGCTACGCCGGCGCAACTGACGGGTGGCATTTTGCCCCAGCCCCACCGCCGACGACCGTGCATAGTCCAACTGCCCGGCCAGACTCCCAATAAAGCCAAACGCCTCTGGGTTGCGCAGCCCGAGCATCATCGCGCCATACCCGCCCATTGAGAAGCCCGCAATAGCGCGTCCTTGCCGGGTGTCAACAGTCCGAAAATGCTGGGCGACATGGCCCATCACGTCCTGCACCACATAAGTCTCCCATTGGTGCGGCTGCCCATCGGTAGGAACCGCCCAGTTGGCATACCAGCTATTTCCCGCATCGACCATGACAATAAGAAGGTCGGGATAGTCCTGCACATAGGCTAGCAGCCCGCCTTCAAGGGGCCACTCGGTGTAGTTGCTCCCTGTGCCGTGCAGCAGATACAAGACCGGATAGCGTGCCTTGCTGGTATCATAGCTGGCAGGCAGCAGGATGTTGTACTTCATGGTGTGCCCCACAGCCGGGCTCTCAAAGGCGACCGCCTGGACGGTGGGCGACTGTGCCAAGGCGCATCCTAGCCCGCTACCTGCCAACAGCAAGGCACACACTAAAAACGATACAAATCCCATGGGGCTACTCCGAAATGTTGTCCGAACTGACCATTATTGAGGGCGCGCGAAAAGTTGTGTATCAATGGGCTCGTTGATGATCGTTTTGATGAAGGTCAATTCGGTCGTCAAGACGCCTTCAATACTGACGGTGATACCTGTCGGCAACTTCACACCGTGATGCACTTCGTGGTCCCACAAGTCGGTGATGATGACCGTCTCGCCCATGCCTGGAATCGTCACGGGGCTGACGATTTGCGACACGAGGTAGGTCTCAGCATTCAAATAGACCTGATAAAAGGTGTGGGCGTCGGTAAACCGCAGCACGAAGTGCTTCTGTCCATCGATGATTTCGTCTGGCTGCTGCTCTAGGGCAACGCCTTCATTCTGCAGGAGGGTATGCAGAAAGAACGGGTGGGCCTGCACTTTCAAACGAGCGGCCTCTTCGCCTTCGAGCACGCGAAAACCCTGCGCGCCCTGCTCCCATGCCGTGGTGCCATCCCATGCCTGAATGGTTGAGTACGCACCCACCGCGGAGGCATGATAAATGCGCTGCTCTGGCACGACCGCCACCTTGACGGTGCCCTCCATACTCCCAGTGAGCGGGCTTTGCAGAATCAAGGTACCCTCTTGCACGAGGCTCTGCACCTCCTGCATGGCAGCATGCCCGCCTAGCGCCGTGGCATGAGCGTCTAGGATTTTATCGATGGTTTGGCTTTGAGCGGTAGACGTTGTAGAGAAGGAAAAGGCAAGGGCCAAAAGGCCGAAAAAGATGAAGCGATTGCGTTTCATGGCGAGGTGTCCTGCATCAGGTCTTGGTGTATATGACGGAGTTGAACCGTCACCTCGTCGATGCTTAGCCCCAAGCCCGTAGCCACACGAATAGCATCGCGCAGATGGCCTGTCAATGCCTCTTCATGGAGTTTCTTGCTAAGGTCTACATTGGGCGCAACGAAGCACCCTTTCCCTTGCTGCGTCACGATCACCCCCTCGCGCTCCAGTTCTTGGTAGGCGCGCTTGATGGTGATGACGCTGATGCGCAAGTCCACGGCCAACTCACGAATGGACGGCAGTCGATCGCCCGCCGACCAGTCGCCCACGGCAATCCGCTGCTTGATCTGCTCCATGATCTGAAGATACATGGGCCGACCGTCGGCTTGGGATATGACGAAGTAACTGTTCATGTCTACATACACAGTATACACAGACCTTGTTGCAAGCGCAATCAGATTTTTTTCCGCCGTCCCCTTTTCTCGATGGTCTACTCTACAGGCAGGCCCTCCATCGCCACGATTCGAGCCGACTATGCATCTATGGCCGACCCCCTCAAAGCACCTCAGAGCAGATCCCTTATGAAGTCATACTACGGTTGTGCGAGTGACATGTTGGCGAAGTGCTCTTTTCGATTCTATGTCGCACAAGCGCAAGAATGCAAAACCAAAACCCTTATACCTCTTAGAATCTTCTCCGCTTTCTGACGAATTATAAGAAGGACCTCTTTCACGAGACTCAAGAATCGAACTTGCATCCCTTACCATTAAAGGGTAAGATAAAGGACGTTATCAGCCTGCTTGTTATCAGGAGAAGAGATACGCTTACCGATAGTAAAATCGACGGCCTGCTACTGATCGTCGTCGATGCTGACGACAATCCGCAAGCTGTCTACACAACGCCAGTATCTCATAGGACATCAGCAACCTAGCGGATCATCTTGATTGCCGGACTTCAACCTTTTGGTTACGCTCGCGTATCGGTCTTGATCGCCATAGCAGCAAAAATAGCCAAATGTGAAGCAGCTTACTATTTTCGTCGTCGCCCTTTTCTTGGGCTGCCATTTACACCATCTACTGCAACATGCGTCCACGAACAGCACTTTGGGCTCTGGCCTTCACCGCTACCCTCTTCGGTTGCAACTATTTAAATAACGTAGCGCTACTGACTCAAGGCCGGGTCGGTGCCAAGAACTTTGAAATCAGCTTCCCCTTCACCTACGAGCGCGGCCTCATCATCGTGCAAGTACAGCTGGGCAATGACCCCACGCCCCACTCCTTCATCTTCGATACGGGAGCGTTCAATTCTAAGGTAGAGGTGGAGCTAGCCGAAGCCCTCGGTTTTCGGGTAAGGGCCACCAAAACCAACTCAGACTCCCAAGGCAACGAGCAGAAGATTGAGGTGGTGCGGATGGATTCGCTCAAGCTGGGCGACCTGCCCTTTTACAACATTGGAGCCGGCAAGCTGGAATGGGATTCGCTCTCGGCAAGCCCTTGTTTTGCTGAGGGTGGGATCATTGGCGCCAACCTCATCAAGCTTGCCAACTGGCAAATTGACTACCAAACCCAAACCATCACAGTTTCGGACAAGCCCTTCGAGGTAGGAGCCTCGGCCATTCGGATTCCCTTCAAGCATCCTGTGCTCTCGGGCACGCCCGAGATTGACCTGGAGGTGGAGGGCCGAGAGATCGGGCCCATCCTCCTGGATTTGGGATCGAACGGAAGCCTGCGTTTACCGCTTTCGCTGGAGCATGCATTTACCGGCACCGGTTCCGTACGGCTAGCAGATGCCACGAACTCAGGCATCTATGGTATTACGGCGGACTCTCTGATCGTAAAAAGGTTGCCCATCCGTCTGTACGACCAGTCGTATACCCTGCCGGTTTCCTTCGAGGGCTCTGGAGGCAAGGGCCTGCTCGGCAATGAGATTTTGCAGCACTACCGGGTTACGCTCAACTACAAGGGCAACAAGGTCTACTTGGAGCCCTACGCCGACGGCCCGCAGACGGAACCGACGCTTACCTTCATCCCCGGTGTGCTCACGGAGGATCTCTGGGTCGTGAACCGAGCCCAGCGAGGCTCCCGCTGGAATCTGGGCGATACCCTCACCCACGTCAACGGCCTACAGCCCCGCGATTTGTACACTACCTATTGCGATTATTTCCTCGGCATCCGTGAGCTGTTGGATTCTCCCGAAGGAATTACCGTGACTACGCCCAAGGGAGAAGAAGTGAACGTAGAGGTTCTGGAGGAGTGGGAATGATTACAACAATGTCTCCAAGCATAGCTATGACTTTTTCCCTCTCGCTTCAGACACGCTCGTGGTAGTGAGTGAAGCGAGCCATGTTGCGGAAGGTGGCGTGTCCGGGCAGGGCAATCATCAGGCGCAGTAGCGTAGTGATGAAAGCGGTTTGCCACTTGCCGAGGTGAAGTTCGGTTCGTAGGATGGACTCGACGCTGAATTGCCTGGACCCGGTGGGGCGATTGTGAAGGGCAGTACGGCCTCAATTGCGGCGCGGGCAGTCAAACCCGGGCCCGGAGCTGCAATAATCCAACTCCGGCCAACGGCGGGTGTAGGTGTGATGGCAGCGGACGGTGGCGCGATTGCGCCCCGCTCGATGACGGCCATGATAGCGAGACCCGCTCCTGCGAAGCCTGGTTTGACTGTACCTATGTGTGGCGCGAAAGCGGTTTAGGCGAGTGCTCGGCTACTTGTGATACGGGCACTCAAATCCAAACGGTCTGGTGTGAACGCACCGAAACCGGAAAGGAGGTCGCCGATCACTTACGCGGGGACTCGCCCTGATGACACCCAAACCTGTAATCCGCAGCCCTGCCCGTGCGCGTTGGGTGACCAGATAATTGCCCACGGCGATCAACTCACGTTGTACGTCGATACCCAGCCAGAGTGGGGGGAAAGCTGCCAAAGACTACCGCACGCTATTAAGCTACAACCCAAACGATAATCAGGGCGTCCGGCTTGTTCTTGGCCCACTCTTGATGATAGCAGGAGATTGGAACGGTGCATATGCACACCAAGCTGAACTCATGAGTCACGAAGATGAGGCGCATGATGCCTTCGAATGCTACGATTTCTCGCTTATTCTTCTCAACATCGGAGACCTCACGAAAGCCGTAATGTACCTTCGCAGAGCCATGGCAAAGAATATCTACATTGTCGAAGTGCTGCTGGGCAAGGTTGTCTTTGTGCCTTATGAGATAGAGCACCTTAATACCCAAGCCACGTTGGAAGATGCGGTAGATTACCTAATTCATCGAGGCGTTCTCTGGAAAGAAAAGGTTCCAGATGCGGTTCCTCTTTTGTCTTTTCTGATCTCGCACAAAACGGTATGCATGGAGCTCTCTGCGGTCTATGCTCTTCGTCATCAACTTTATGTTCATGGTACCCTTCTTTCGGCCCGTTGCTCAGCCTGAACGATCTGTCAGCCAGCCATTTTTATGTCCATGCGGTGGTTTAGCTAGGCCAACATGCGGAGCAGGCTGGGCGTTGCCCCAGCGCATCAAAGTGTCACTACCTACCCTCTATGCTCAAGCTGGCATGGGTGCCAGCCTGGTTCTCACTGGATGTGATGCTGTTTCAACTGATTGATCAGCCACGCCTTATCGGCCTGCGACAGCCAAGCCGTGTGTTCGAGCCGATCACGTAACGTAATAACGCGGCCATGCGTCACAGTATCGAGCGCGTTTGTGCTTGTCAGCGCATAAAGGCTGAGTAGCAGTTTTGAGAACTCGGCGTAGCCCAGCGTTTCGCGCGGCGGTTCCGCATGCATGCGGCTGGGGTTGACGGAGGATGGGGTCTTCGGCATCATGGCAAGAGCAGTCATGTAAGACGGTAGGGAGTTGCTCAACGAAGCGGGTGATGCGGAAAAACGGGTGATGCAAAGAAAAAAAGAGTAAAGAGTAGAGTACTGTAGCTAGCTAATCCGACATACTACTTAACTGTAACTTCATATATAGTGCAGCGCCTCAAAAGATGCAAGGAAGCATCGCCGGGAGTCTGCATGGCACTAGAGGTATATTTGGGATACGTGTAATAAGTAGTCACTTCAGAGAAAAGTCCCGTTTGGGGGGCAATAAGGGCTGTTTTGAAGAGGCTATGTCCATATATACTGACCCCACGAAACAAGCTGCCACATCTTGAACGTTCCTTGCGAGCCCAAAGACAGAGGTAGCCTCATGGATTTACCCAATGACCAACCCATCAAACGCTGGACGGCCAAACGCCGCAGCGCCCTCATCCTG
>JAULKQ010000288.1:0-18483 GCA_032356285.1 Smithsoniella earleae
CACTGGTAGCCACTCGACCCAGGAGCATATTCAATGTACTCCTGAGTATGTCAGGTGCCACAGAACGGTGGACTTAGCCTGGCAAAGGGGCACCATGGAAACTCGAGTTGGAGTCATGACATCTGGAGGAGTACACCATGATAAGACCCGAGCACTAAATGTTGAGGGCAGGTCATAAGTGTCTGCATGAGTGGTTACCAGTGGAATCCTCACGATCTTCTGTTATTCTGGCTGCGCTATGGACCACATATACTCGTATTCTTACAGTGCCTAGCTTGTAGAACCCGTGTGTTAACAGTGGGGAAATTCAGGGGCTCCTTGGGTTCACTATCACTAGTAAATCCCGTTGGTATTCTAAGGTTGGATGACGATAGGCGAACGAAGACATAACAGTGTTGCACGATTCATGATAAGTCCGGGGGCCTCTCTTTCTTCATTTGCGCGGACTCTGCTTGCAACGTTTGGTTGACTTTGCTGGCAACAGAGCGTTCGGAATAATGAGCACTGTTTTTGTGTGCTTTTTGAGCATGCTGTGCTGACATCTCCCTTGACAGCCGGGACAATATTCTGAAAAGCCCGAGAGGCATGTTGTATTGTAGCGGCATTGCAGTGATCGCACATAGCTGTTGTCAGGTTGCAGCCCTGTTTTTTTTTTTATTTCACTTGTTTCAACCAATCTATCTCAGATGTTCTATTGTTGTGGCTCCACTAGTTTGTGTGTCAGTCTTTCTGTTGAAAGAGGTCCGTGCGCCTGTGCAGTGACAGGCCGCTGTTGTGCACTGGGTCAGATTCAGAGAGCTGCCATTCATCTGTTGGTGCAAGTGTGCACATATCTGCTCTTGCTGCTTGCCGAGACACAGCGTCTGCTACAAATAGCAGCGGTCAGCAGTCTGTGGCCTTACCTCGGCCTTGGCGTCTCGTGATCACGGGCCACTCCCTTGGAGCAGGAATAGCAGCTTTTGCAGGGCTGTACCTTCACAGCCTGTACCCCGATACCCGGGTATGGTGCTTCAGCCCCCCTGGGTGGATGCTCACCCCTGGGCTTGCCGACTTTGCATCAAACTTCACCACAAGCGTGGTTATCAACAAAGACGTTGTTACGAGGTGTGTTGTACACCTCCGGCTGAGAATGGCGCTGCTCGTGCTCCCGTGTCATGGTTTATAATACCGTGGATTGAGTCTTATCAACTCTGTTTACTTTCCAGCAATCATATGTAGAGGCTGCGTGCTTGTACTGAACTGTTTGGACCGTTTGTGGCTCAATCGAATGCTGTTTTCGATTGGAAAGTCAAGATACCCTCTCGTGTATTGAGCCTGTTGCAAAGTTTTCATTAACGCTACTCGAGATACTGTCAGTATTTGTCAATTCGAAGTTGCCCGGTTTGGAGCCCTTATTTTTGAGGGTGTAGCCATGGCATCAGCTGCAATGGTTGTAGCTACTGTCGCAGTCTAGCTACCGACTACGTTGAAGCCACAGTAGTCGACCAACTAAATAAGTATCGATATCCAAGGACCAAGTTCGAAACAAAACCTTTTATAAGAATCATCCCGAAACCAGTCCAAGGCGAGGAGCAACGCAATGGATGACATTCGGGGAAAAGGTAGGGGAAGGATGATGTCAGGTAACACGCATGGAACGGGACCGCGCGGCCACGTGGGCATGCAACGCAAGCACACTACACCAAGCAAATTTGCGATACCGTCTACCTCAAAGGTGGGGCTCAATAGGTTGTCAGGATACAATGCAATCACCACTGATGGCCACTCAACCCAGGAGCATATTCAATGTACTCCTGAGTGTTTCAGGTGCCACAGAACAGTAGACTTAGCCTGGCAAAGGGGCAGTATGGTGGCTCGAGGCACAATCATGATATCACTCCCCCCTTCAAGCTTCCTAGACCACAAGCAACATTGCCAACATAATAGCTGCAGGATACTCATCTGTCGGTACACAGCTTATTTCTGTGATTGCCAGTACTCTTGTTTTAGTCGGATCAATCATGACATTAGCAGAGCGCTCGTATCGGGCGAAGCAGGCTTCGCTTTGTAAATCGGGCTGATTGTTTTCTGTGTACAGATTGACCCTTAGGGCTGTGGAGAAGCTCCGGGACGAGCTGGTGAGCTCTGGCGTCCGTTGCACAAGGAACAAGCCGCATGTCGTCCTGAGCGGAATATGCCATGCATTGTCATTCGCCTGCTGTTACCGTCGGCGCACTTGGGAGGAAATGGCTCGTAATTTTTCAAATGCGAGAGAGGGCGCCACTCCTGGGGCAGTTGACTTTCTCAACAGGTATCGCTTCTTGCAGATACGTTGCGCTCGTTGACCCGGGGAATTGCGATTTGTTGCATCACTGCATATCAGCAGCGTGAAATTGTTTAGAATTGCATCGCTTTACCCCCAAGATACAGTGATCGTTCGACGTTTGCTTGTATCGCTGTTAATTGTATGTAACAACTTCAAAAAGTCTGGTTGCAGTAAGCAGAAATGCTGCTGGGAAGAGTAGCGGGGGGTGCTTGTGTTCACCAGGAAGTTATCGCGAATTGTCAACTTGTTGAAGACGTGGCCAAAGAGAACTGGAGTGCAAAGCATTTCAAACCTCCTACTTGTTACAATGTTCAACGGCAAGATACAGGAGAATCGGTGCCTTGAAAATAGTGTTATATTGTGTCAACATTGTAAGGGAGCCCCCTCTTGCAGTTGAATACACGGTGCTTGAAAAAGTCCTGCGTTTTGCGGACACAGTATAATCTGTCAGGGTGGTGCCAGAGTATGCATTGCGCAAGTTTGGTGGTCTTGTTGCTAATCTTGTGAGAATGCTGTTAGGTGCTTGTGCTCAAACGTGTGTCATCGAAACATGTAAGCATAGTTTTGGCATCGAAAGCAACGAGAAACGCATTTGAATTGTCACTCAAATTTCAATGTTGATGTTATTTTGCAGCTTTGTCCAGTGAAACAAGGAAATCCTAGCAAACACTGTGATGATGGCATTTACAACTAGGACTTCCATGCATGGTTGGGTGGCAGTCCGACAATACCCATTCTCAGCAGTACTGCAACGTTATCATGTCTTCAAGTATGTCATAGTAGAGAGAGGGCTGCCAGGTGTCACTCTTCAATTCTCGTGACTTCATGCCCATATTGTACATGGCTTGAAGTAATTCTCAAGTTCAATTATTACAGGGCTTTTCTGCCTTATCCATGCAATTCACATTTGGACAAAGTTTGCTTGATATCTCCTGGACTGTTAGAAGCTTGCTACTCAGACGCTTGCCATGGATACACTAGCAGTTTTGATTGGTATTGTTTTGAAGAACCTGTTACCATGACTGCGCAAGTGCAGACTACATGAACCAGAAGGACAAGCTACTGGTTGCTTTCCATATGTGCTCGTAAATATTTGTCTGGTTCAAGGTTTATCATACAGCCTTCAAGGTGAGCCTGGTGCTTGCAGCTATCGCAGATCTGTGGCAACACACATCTCAGATGAGGAAATGCAGATTTTGAAAACTTTTCGGCCGCCTGGCCACATCCTGTTTATCAGAAGTGTCAAGAAGGCTCGCCAGCAACCGTGTGGTGCTCCCTCTGTGCTCTGCCTCTCTCCTCCAACTTGTGTGCGACTTGATTATAGTTTGTAGAGTGTAAATTGGTTGCCTTGTTGGTGAGCGAGTGATCTCTGCTTTTCTGTCCAGAACTATGTCACAGTCAACGTAGTCTGTAGAGTTGATTTTTTGTCACTTGAGCCTTAGTTCTTCATTTCTTCTCAGTGTCGGGAATGGATGCAGGCTCAGGGACCGTAAGTTTTCTGCATTATGGGTTGAGGCCTCGGATCTGGAAGAAGAAGGGCTTATACTCTCGCGACATATGCTTCTTGACCATTTTCCTGACAAAGCGTTGGCGGTTATCCAGCAGACGCTCGCTTCGATGAATCGTGAAACTGATGCTGGCGACTCTGTTCGAGATCGGCAGCATTTGTGTGCCCCCGCTGCGCAGGTTCTTATCTCCTTTGAATAAACTTGACTAGTTTTCTCCGGTAAATACCGTGTGTAATGCTCAAGTTCATCGCGGCTCGGGTACTTCACGGATCATGGGTGACCACGATTTTTCGAGCTCACGCTTTATCTGTGAAATTTTGCGTTCACTCCAATTGTTGATTGGACTGAAATGCCGCGCGACTGTTGGTTTCTCTCGTTGCAGGTTATCCAGTATCCATCGGGTGCTGCAGTGAGCAAAGGCTGCGAGACAGTAAATAGCAGCCACGCGTACAGCTGCTTGCTTCCGTGTACAGGTCAAGAGTTATCTACTCAACACTCAATTGGGTTAGAGTTGAATGACACTCGGCACACCTCGACGCCCCATGGTGTGGCCATTGCACGGGCCCGGAGAGCTGCAGCATTCCAAATACCTGACTCAGGTGCCTCTGTCACCAGATCTTCCTCTATCTCGCATGGAGTGGGCATTCATGGATGAAGGGATAAGAGCTTCACGTAAACTCGAGCAATTTTTCTCTGTTCGCCATTCGACCTCCACATGGTATTCGTCGCTTCAACTATGCTCAGTTTACGTTCGAAGGCTTCTTGTTGAGTATCTTGCCGGGAAGTTAGCGTTGGATTTCTTACTGCATGCAGGGTGAATGCGATCGGAGCAAGAGAATCATCCAATAGCATGCAGTGGATTTTCTAGGCGTTCTACACCAGGTCACTATCGGTACGGAAGACTTACGCCTAGCTGGGTAATGTATCCCGTACACGAGCGACCTAGACTCAAAGGCTCAATTTTTTTCACAGACGATGCGAAGTGCCCACGTTACTGTCTGTTAATCAACATACTTGGGGTTACTACGAAGTTCACGCAATCTTCAGGCACTGTACCAATGATGGATGGAAATGAGTTGTACCGTTTCGTTACAAAGGTTAATTGTCCGCATGGATCGAAAGGTGACAAGATGCATGGTTTCTAACATTGTAATGTTCTTGAAAAGATAATTTCGGCTGCTACTTCACTCAAAAATAAGTACAAGCAATCATGATGGAGGGTGGAACGAATATAATACTCATTCAGTCTGTAATGACGATCTCAGGGAAACTTAAGGGAATTTCAACATGAAAACAGATGGAAAACTTGTGCATTACTGCTGGTTGTAGCGGTCCGTGAAAGTTTTACCAACGTGGTGTCGAAAGGATAGTTTTTCGCGGAATAGGATTCTACTATCGTGCGCTTGCAACATGAACACACACTTGCATTTAGTACACTACAAGATTGGGTACTGAATCAAAGCTCAGTTGCTGTTATGTGTATTTGATTTCTGGGTATTTTAACCGATTGCATGGAGGTTGTTACATCTCGAGCGCCAATGCCAATTTTTCAATATACTTTGCGCGCAAAGGTTTTCCAAGTCTGTGGTTACCTACGAAAGCTCACTGAATTCATCTTCGTTTCCCGTATCCCCTCTTTTGCCAAGCGCGATTGAACTTCGTGGGGATTTACAGCAGCACTTGCTGACACCTCGAAGAATTAATGTAGCCTCAAACACGGAATCATCCAAGTAGTTTTCGAAGCAGATTGTTTTCAGTACATTTGTTTGGTGCAGCCTGCATCGGTCGTGGTGACGACGTAACCGTTCAATGCGTGGCAATTGTGAGTTTTCGTCTGGCTATATCTAGGCATCTGAAAGTCTGCAGATTGTGATCCTAGAAAGCGATTTGCAAGCGGAGGCAGGAAAAAGGTAGCCCAAATAAGTAGCCATGCCCGCATGGGGACGCGAAGCAGAGTTCATGCGCCTACTGGGTTCGCAAATTAAGAAGATGACAAAAGATGGCCTTGATACGCTGGTATATATAGCCATTAAAGACATGTCTGAGGTGGGTGCTGACCATTCGCGTGTTCTCTATACCTCTGCGATGAGATGCTGCGCCGAGATACACGCCCCGTTCGCTACACCGTAAGTGGTCATTATGCCGGTGAGATTTCCGATCATCGATTCAAAGGTGTGCAGTGCTATAAAGCAGTACCAGCGCTAGTTCTTCATTTTATGAAGAAAACCAGCAAGGATGGGCCCGGCAGGCTTCATGTCTTGCGGATAATGGATGCCATCTTAGGGAAATCTCTACAAAAGAATAAATTAAACGACAAGTTCGGTATGTTTTCTTCGTGAAAATGATAAACGTTTATGAATCATGGACTCTCACGGTGGAGTAACAGTTCCTTCGTTACAGTGGCCAGGATCGAGAGCGCTAAGGTTGCCCAGTCTCTCCTACAGTACGTTTCAGAATGCTCTGCCGAGCAGAGAGCTAAAGCTTCTAAAATAGTCCAAACGTGGCGCACGCACCGTGTATTTTCACCTCCAACCATAGCCGCTGTGGAAGATGCGCTGGGTTACGAAGAGGTTCAAATGTCGGGCTCCCCTAGGGCAGAGGAAACTCTTCCTTCTAAAGTCACCTCTCCGGTAGAAGCCGGCGCAGCGCGTCCTGGAACCACAGCAACGGGATCCGGCACAATGCCATTACCCTTCTCGCCAGGCGAAGCAACCACCCCAAACACCACCGTGCCGCACACTTCAGCCCACCAAGACAACGTCTCAGCCCCTGCGGACAGTATTGACGACCCGGTCCACACGATACCGTCGAACGGGGCCGCAGTACCCCCAAGCCCAGACGCCTATCGTGCGCTGTCTCGAAAGCTCTCTCTACCAGCTCACCCTCCGCTTCCCGAGGATGGCGTCGATCCTTTCGCCAAAGGCGTCGACGCAGTCGTACTCTCCAGCGGCGCAACTCTTACCAATCCATCCCTCGGAACCGGCAAGCCTCAGCGACAGTCCAAGTTCGATCAGCCCGCACGCACCGCCAACGACGAAGTACCCCCCACCCCCCCTCCAGGTGCCCCTCCGCTCCCTCCTGAACCCCCTAACCCCACAGACTCAACTACCCCACACACAGTAATTCACCCTCACCATCACCGATCACAGTCATCCACCCACACTAGTCTTCCAGGTCCCCCGCCCGGCATACCACAGTTCCCCACCCCAAACACCCCCACCCAGCCCCCACCCCAGCCATCCACAGTCTACACCACCAGCACAACAACACCACCACTTCCTTTCATAAACTCACTACCACCCCAGCCCCACACAGCACCAGTACCAGGCATCCCCGCCCCTGTGGCCCAACAAGCAGCCACAAATTTCACACTCCCCCTTCCACGTAGCACCACTACCACCTCACATCCACTGGTGTTAGCCACCCCAGGCCCGGCTATGACCCTACCTCAGCCCAAGGCTCTAGCAGCTGCGACAATCCTGTCAAAGCCCACTGCCGACCAGGCTCCAGCGGCACAAGCCCCACAAACCGGAGCATCTGCACCAATGCCCACCGCCCCAGCCAGCATAGAGGTCCTCCCCCCGCCATTCTTTGGAGAAGTCTGGACTCCCAAACCTTCTGATGTTAAGTCAGCAACGCCAAGCCAAGCAACTCCACCAGGAGTTCAGCCACTATCGCCACATGTGGCCACCTGTGCACCTGCAATACTCTCACAACCTGCGATTTCTCAGCCAGGCCACCAGTGGCCACCGGATCCACAAATGAACGGCTCTATAATCACCCCTCCCCCTGCGTACGCTCCTGTGAGATATGCTGCAAAGCCGCACGCCCCGACCATGTCCGGCCAGCCGTTCTTGCCTCCTAAACCCAACGCATTTGTGCCTGGGTTTCAGCACGGTGGGATGTCTGGCCCCTTGGCAGCTCCAAATCAGTTTGCTGCTCCATACAACCCGTTCACAGTACCAGACACGCTACCACCGGTACCTCCCACGAATACGGTGCAGCCTCCGCACCAGTTGGGACCAACGCACCACATGCATCCCCAGATGTCAAACCCGGTTGCCCCACAGCCTGCACCGCGACCGCTGGCGAACGGTAGCATCATGCGACCCCCCTGGGAGCCAGCCCCCACCACCAGTCAGCCTCCGCTAGTGGGAGGTGGACCTCCACCCAATGGAACATTCCCCAGGCAGGATGTCGTAAGCACTGGAGTAACTACTACTGGCTTGGAGAGAGGCCTACCAGGACCCCCTCAACTGCAGCAACCGTGCCTGGACAAAAGCCACCACAATCAGCGGAAAGATGCCTCTGCTTCTGCTCCCCCTGATGGAGACAGGTACCAGAGCTCACAGGGTAAGCACACTGACGACGACTTGCCACCACCCCCACCAGCAAGAGCACCACCGGGTGGTGGCTCGCCCACTGCTGATCTGCCTCACAATTCTCAGAGCACAGATCAGGTGACCAACGGTGAAGACGGCGCTAAAGGGGAAGATGGATTAACGGGTGAATTGGACAATGGTGCTGTGCCTGGTCAGAAGCGCAGGCGCTCAAGATGGGATGAATGACGTGGTGTCGTGCACAAGTTACTCTGTATCAGCCAGCTGTGTCTTGGTAGTGTCTGCTGACGTCAACGTAAGTTTCTCTAAGTTGCTCCGTGTAGAATTGCTCTGGGCAGATCTTGTGGCACTTTCCAGACCTGTGCAATTCTAAGTTTTTGTAAACGTCACTGCATATGTGTATGCGATGATACTGTTGATATTACCCCGTCATAAAATGTTAATGTTGCTGTCTACCAGGTGGTTCTGTTGCATGCGCGTTTTGAGTCAAACAGTTCAGTGTGGCTCAAAACATAGACATGAAGAACGTGCATAAAACTCAGTTTGTTTTACATGGTCAAGTACATCCCAAGCCACAAGTATGTATTCCATATCATACAAGCGCACAGTACCTCTTGTAGACAACTGCCCCGCAATTTCCCCGGTTCCACTTCTTATTCCTGCCCTAGAGAATGTCTACTACCAATGACATCTATTTCATTTAATTAACTTGTAGTCTCGATGATACAAACGACACTCAACTTCGGCATGCCTGGAGCAATCCTCAAGTTGCGTTTATTCTAGTGCTGTACTACAGCCAACGTACTTACTGGGCTGCAAGGAACATGAAAAATTTGATCAATGTTTTCTTTTCTCAATTCCTTTTGTTGATACACAATGACACTCCTAAGGTCTTCAAAAATACAACATAGGCAATATCTCTTCTTCTGTATGACTATGCTAGACAAGTGCTACAAAACTCTCTTGTTGAACCAATTCAACGATTCTTGCATCACCTTGCCTGTAGTGTCAGCATCCACATAGAGCAGATGATGCTGTGCCTCTGGGTACAAAAGCAACGTTTTGTCTGTGCAAGGCGAGTCAGCGAACATCTGCTTGATGGCGGTAATATCTACAGAACCATCTTCTTCTCCCACAAGGGACTGCACAATATGTTCTGTTAGAACAAAACCTGAGATACGTAAATCATGCTTGGGTGAATAGATAGAGCACCAATAAGAAACACTTACCAGCCAGGGAGTGGTTATGCGCTTGCTTTTTTGGACCAAGTCAGACGTCGCAGACAGCATCTGGGAAACAGTTCGCAGTCGTAAGCTTTTCTTGTGAATCAGATCTTCAGTGTGCATCTCAAGTGCTTCATCAGTTTCATCTAGCCTCTTCTCATCCATTGATCTACATCTAGGTATGGGAAGCCTGTAGATGCCTCAACGAGTCTGTTGTAGAAATTAACAGGCATACTCAGTTACTTTGCAGTATCCATACACCAGCATGCAGAAAGCCACCGTTAATTTCACTTAGCAGTACGGGGAGCTCAAATTTGGTACTGATGCAGCTGCAGTTAAACTTATCTTCAAACATGTAAGACCATTTGTACCTAGAATGTAGTTCTTGTATTCTTCTCATTTCACTAGTCAAGAGAATCAGTATTCAACAAACTGTGCTGGAGTTTCACCTGGCAATCATGCCATTGGCATACATTGGAGCAATCTCATTAGTAGTCCATTTCTGAACTTGGATGGTAGCAAACTGAGACAGTTAAAGCTGCAACAAGTACAAAGATAACCATCAGACACAAACATGATTGCTGGTAACTGATCCATGGTCGGTATTTCAATGTTCTAGGTAGAACTACTGCACTCTACCACTGTGAACCATGCATAAATGAAAATAAATCAGAAAAAACAGAAAAGGTGCGTCTTGCACTCAATAATCCGTGTATAGTTGAGGATAGATCCACCAGTAGGGGTACAAATATTCTTTTGTGAAATGCAGGCACTGAATGGGCCTGTCGGCTATTACCTAGGCCTCCAGATGAAATATCTGCTCGCAATCTGTGTGACTGCTCATTGGAATCTATCTCAAGGCCGATGAACGAATGTGTTGATGCTTTTGCAGTAAGGTACATAGCCCACCACTTGGAGACAGGCTTCAAAGGAGGCACTCTGTACATACAAGGCCAAGGCACGGAGAGGTGATCTGTGCATGCCAAAAGAAAGATCATTCCTGCTGATCAGCAGTGCTCAAAAGAAAAAATCATCTCGTAAATGCAAGTTCGATCGCTAAATACTCTCCAGTTACGGGGTTAAGCAAGTGCCTGCGCAATGCCCGGTTGCAACAGCATGGGCGTAACGACCGTCTCGGAAGCATATATCATGAAATATTGTTTTGGCTTTTACTCGGGTAAGATTGAAAAGCATGTTTTCTGGATAAGCGGCGCGTACTTGGGGAACGCAGCGCCTAGTATCCGAACAGCTGTAACTATGAGCGGCGAAGGTACCACCCTCCGTGGCAGTGAGATGGTTGCCCCGGCTATGACAAACCCTTTCAATGCCTTCACTGCAGCGTGTTCTGGGTTCTCGATCAGCATGTGTAGAAGCGCCGTGGCTGCATACGACAGTTATGTATGATGATGTTCTATCACCACGAAGCAATTCTCGCTTACTGTGCCTACGTCGAAAGAATAAAGAAACTGGTACCTCCCATAGCTTCAGCCCAGACAAAGCTTGGTACTCCTACATGGCGTTCCTGGGAGAATTGCAGCACAGCTAGAAGGTCACCGACGTAATCCGAAAACTTCGGAGTATATCCCGGTATCCCATCGACCAAACCGGAGTTGCCATGCCCTCGAAGATCGTATGTTACCACTAGAAAGCCTGAATCATCACCCGGAAGCGGTGAGTACAAGCTGTGCCTCTCCTGTACAGAGACACGGAGGAGCGGAGAAGACAAGATCGCGGCGTAACTTGCAGGCGTAAATACGTACCATTCTTGTTCAAAAATTCGGCAAAACTCTTGAAATATCCGCTATGGGCAGCAAATCCATGACATAGGACAACCAAACCCTTAACCCTGGTTCCCAAGTGCACCCGCAACTCCCTCAGGTATAACTCTACGCCATCGGGTCGGGGTAGGGCTCGCACGAGTGCTCCTGTGCTGTCCTGGAAACGAATTCCAAATGAGGGGAACGTTTTATCTCACCGATTGCACACAAGATGACAGGCAGCTGTACCTGCGTAAACACAGAATCTTCATCCTGCTCGCCTGCTTCCGGCGACGGTAAACCAGCCTTCTTTTCTAATTTGTTTACCAGATAAGAACGCCGAGCCTGCGTAAGAAAACAGAGTTTAGTAGCTCAACTGGTAACACAACGGCATTTAGTCTTGTCGACAGGCCTAGGAAACCCCAGAGCACAGAGAGCACCTCCAATATCTTTGACGTTGCAACTGCACCAGTCAGTAATGCTAGAATAGGGCGTATCATGATCAATTTCTGCTGAATTAAGCGTCAAACCCTCTTTTCAACCGGTGTTTGCCCAGTTAGGACGAAAACAACCATCACATCATCGTCACAACATCACACCGCTCCACGATCGTACATGTCGACTACATTACACTGCAAGACCATACGCATGATAACAATTTTCATGCGCTGGTTATCAAGTGAAGTAGTTCGTCGTGAGTTCGAAAACCATTCCGTGACCTGATGTCAGTCAATCGTACATGCATAGCCATGTTGACTGTACCGCGGGATGCGAATAGTAAACAAAAAAACCTCCAATATTGAATATGCATACTGATATTCTAAACCATTGTCGTGAAACGATCATGCATAGTCCCAATATTAGCACCGAGCGCTGCTGGAGCGCTGAACCACACCTGTTCATCTGACGCCAAGTCCATCGAACTTCGTGCTAGTTCGCGCATCTTGGGAAAGAGGCACGGCCGGGCGTACATAAATCGACCCTTTAATACATGATATCTCACATTTGCGCGTCTCTTGTGAGACCCGCTCCTTCGCCTCCGTGATGCTCTAACCATTCTCTATACTTCAGTAGATCTTTGTCATCGGGGTGAACGTCTCGCCATTTACCTCTACACTCATGAAAACATGTGAGTCCTATTGACTTTGATTGTTACTGCCCGCATTTAGTATAGCTGGTCAGTGGGCACGCAACCACATGCAACATGTTGAAATCAACTTTCGTTTTTCCCCAGATTGTGAGGATGAAACGTGGAGCCAACCTGCAAAAGATAAAGTACGCATCAGATGCGTACTTACCAACAAATCTTAATTCTGATGGTCGCGACCAGGGCTGCAAGTAGTCAGCGCTCATAGCTACTATTGCACGAGCCCGAAATTTGTGGAATCCTAGGGGCTGGATTATACTCTCTAACAAATGTGGTTCCGCGGTTGCTGCAGCTTGTGCATTTGGTATGACCGCCATGAGCTGGTTCCAAAGTCTGCGGACCTGCAACAAACATACTGTCCCTTGAGCATTACGGAAGCCCTTGCTCGACTCAAGAGAACAATTCCAAACCCACGATCTTCAATATGAAAACTTGCAGCTTTCCTCAGTGGCCGGAACCTTTGCTAGCGATCCACAATGTAAACAAAGACGACAAATCAACAAAGTTTCCACACACCTGCGTGGCCGTAGTGCGATTCAGCAGCATACATGCTAAAAGTAGTTTCCACGGATCGTGATAGACCTGCTCTTCTATGAGCCCAAAGGGTGAAGGGGGAGGTATCCACGTAGAGATTCGCGGTGGGGGAGAGTCATCGCAAACACCAGCCTCTTGCTCAATCCAGGCAGTTTTAATTCTGCATCAGAACAATCACGTACTTGGGAAGTACTTTGATATATCTACAGGAAATGCCAAGAGCTTTGAGTCGAAGCATCTAGCCCGCAGGATGTAAAAGACAAGATGTTCATGACAAGCAGACCATACACAGTACAGCACTCATCACTATTGAGCTAGACAATAGATTGTTAATAACATATCATATGGGATCAACAAAAAACTCGCGTGTATTATTAACTGCTAGCCTGCTTGCTGCTCAAGATATCCAGAGCACAGCTGCTACTACAAGCGGGAAAGAGGACACGAAGGGTTTATGTCATGGTTAGGTTAACATACACAATTTTGAACAGAATAACATCATACTGAGGAAGTTTTTCACCTTTTGGGCAAGGGTCCCGAGGACGGTAGTGTATGCTCGGTATCCGTATGTGAGGTGTTCTCTCCTTGCGAGCTTTGCCAGCCATTCTGGCTTTCTTTGTAAGGAAATGGTGGCTCTGAGCTCGATTTGGATATGGATGCCAGCTGTCGCTTGAGTCGAGCGCAAAGTGAGTAACTGTCAGTGTGGGCATTCACAGATCTGGCTTCTTCACTCATCATAGTCCTGGGGACAATATTATCGTTTGCAAACCAAACACCTGGGGTTTTCACCCATAAATTTACTCATACTTCTAGTCTAATTTGTTCGACTGTTTGTACACAGGAGGGGCCACAAACCCCGCTTCCGTTAAGGATTTGGCAGGATTCTCTTGCGGCTTCTTACAGAAAAATCCGGCATTATCTGTCTCATTCAAACTACTATACGCCATTAAATAAGAACTTCGCCATGTGACTCTTGCGTATACCTCTGCAGAAGATGTCACGCTCGCGGCCTAAAATGGCCCAATTTAAAGCATGGGAAAAACCTCTAGTCCCGCGAAGTTTATCATGAAGAAAAATACAACATGTGCAACAATAAATTAGCTGTACCTCAGTAAGGCACCAAATATGCCTCTTGTAACTCGTTTCGGGTGGGCTCTAGACAGCTGAAGGGCTGCGGACAACGTCAATTAAATGTGAGAGCGCATCTAGTGAACATGACTACGGATTGCAGGTAGGTACAACTCGCATTCCACCTTGTTACACAGGGTGCTCTCTCTAGCCAGTTCAAGCTGTTAGAGATATCACGTCGCAACGGGTTATTTAAGAGCGTTGTTTGATGTTCGAGCGGGTAGCTGTAACTCCTGCGAGTTAATTCAATACCACAGCACGCCACAGCCCATAGCACTCCCTTATATTCCAGGATTTATCCAGCTGCCTTTTCATTAATAATTTATACCTTGAAGGTCAACAATATGCCCCGGGTTGTTCCTCGGCCCTATCAAGCAGCACTCCAGGCTGCCGCAGCCATATCGATCCTGAGTAGCTGTGCCATTCATGATGAACTCGGAAAGACTCTCTTATTGATTACATTTTTGTCTTTCAATCCCATAATTTTCGCTCCATAGATTATACAACATAAATGGTAATCTTGCGTCTGGTGCATTCTGCGAGTGCGCGAGAACTCCTACCCACGCTTAATTGCTCACTCCCGGAGAGAGTGAGAGAGATGTAGCTTGAGAGAGATATATATAACTTGTAGTTTCCTTGCATTATCTGCGACTAGGTTCCAGAACTCGGGGGACGCAATGACGCTAGACAGTCAATGCTGTTTCAAAGCTCCTCGAATTAACATGCAAGAGTTAGAGTTCAACCGGCGGTGTTGTCCTCATTCGTTTAATCAAATCATCTGCCACGCGTACGACCACTATGAAATTTGAACAGTGCTACTGAGAGCAAGTCTTTCATCGCGCATGGCGAGCAGGTGGAACCAAGGAAGGGTTTGTTTAAGCAATCACAGAGAAACACAAGGAGCACTTGTATATCGTACTTTGAAATCCAGACAAAGTAGTGGTATCACGAACTTTAATAATTGATCAGATGTAGCTGGATAGGAGTCAAGCGGCCATGTCCAGGTTGCAGATGTGACCAGCAGCGTTACAGCCCGCACGCGAGGTTGATACGCAAGCAATAATATTGAACTGTTGAAGGCGCAAGAACAGCCTAGGGTTCAACACAAAATCATCGTTGAAACTTCTAACAGCATTACGTAGGGGCTCACACTACTCCAGTTGGAGTCAATCAGGAAAGTTGTCATGAAGAGTGCATGATACTAGATCCTGGTTTCTAATCATGCAAGTTGTTGTTGCAAAGAATTCTCAGACAGCTTCTCACTTGAGGTCTATCTCCCCAACATGCAAGTGCAAGAAACACATTCTGGACAAAGTGATGGGTACCTGGAAATGTAATCTCTTAAAGAGTGTACCTCGAGATAGTACAATAGGCAACTGTAACTTCCCTACAATGTTCCAAGATGAACTCTTCCTATGATGTTGAATATGACCCTGATGGGAGTAGTATGGAGACAAATTCATATTTTACTCAGGGAAGCGAATACGAACTACTTGCGCATTACTTTATTTGTACAGGGCTTTACACAATGAAAACATGATTTCAGCAACTTCTTACAAATTAGATCAATGAAATGAATAACTTCTTTCGAACACAAACTCTCCTGATTCCGACTTTGCGCGCGTCAATTAAGACGAGAAACAGTGCATAAAAACATTGAACGACAAACCCTCAATGCGGTATAATATGAACACATGTTTGTACTGTCCTTCTTAATAACCCTGTAATCCTTCACTTATTATGTGAAAGATGTCGTCACATGTGAATTGGTCACTACCTAGATTGTGAATCCACTGATGCTGAGTGTAACCCAGATTTCAGCTGTATAAACCAACACCAATAACCTGCAACTATTACAAACATAAAAGGCACTGCCTTCAGACTGGAAGGAATTTACAAGATCCTAGTATCGGCGAACAGTTGGTGAATGTTAAAGTTCGTTTCTATGCCTGGTACAGGACTTCGTACTCGATGTGGCAGTTGCACGCTTGAATCTGAGAACGCAAATCCGTTCACGCCTATTGTATTACAACTGACTAGAATTAGTAACAATCTTGTTTCAAACAATTTTGTTCTGGTTCTTGTTCAGTGACGAGTGCGGCTGAACACTTCTGTGTAGGTATGTTTTGTTCTTCATGGGAAGCGTGATGTTCAGACTGAACGATCCGCTGGCAAAGTAGTACCTACATCCGTAGCAATGGGAATCATCAAGTGTTTTGTGCAGATATCCTTCCCAGAGCATTTGCGTTCTACGCGGTTACTGCTCATTTAGTGAGGCGACAGGGGTATTAGGCCATGTCTCAACGCGTAGCTTGGGAAGGCAGATGGTCATGGCGGCCGCGAAGCTTTCTTCTCCGTGGCAATGGTTAGGATATGCAGTATTAAAACCCACTAGCCGCACTGCTGCATCCTCTCCAGCTCAAGCTTTCGCGGTAGCAATCGGCATTCACGCTATAACCCACCTCATCCTGAGCGTCATTGCACTCCTTCCTCGCTGAACACTCAAGTACACTACTTTGGAAAAAAGATGCCCCATTCTGCAGTTTGGAATTCTCACCCATCTGGGTACGGCAAGGGTAGCCGACGCTGGTGAGTGCCTCCAGTATTGATCCGACAGTTGCATTGCCTGCTAAGGCTTAGAGTTTCCCTCTATAAAATTGGTTTTCAACGTGGTGTCTGCTGTGCAGCCGCGTTTGTGGCAACCAACACGGCATTATTAGGAAGTACGGTATCAACATTTGCCGCCAGTGTTTCCGGGAGTACGCAAAAGATATTGGCTTCAAAAAGGTATGAATGAAAGCTTTCTTTATATAGGAGGCAATCATGCAAAGCTTGTCCACTCTATCGCAGACCAAACTAAACGCTTGGCATGCGTAGCATCTTTGAAAGATGCACAGCCCAACCTGTGACATCTTGCCTGTAACACTAACTTGACCCAGATTCAAGACAGGAAATTTCGCTTCCGATCTTTGTTTGCCCTGTGCAGTTCAAGTAAGTCGCTGCGAGAACACACAGCGATCAAGCATGTTACTGGACGGACTCTGGGGTGCCGAGAAAAGACGTTGAAGAGTGCACTCTGAGTTCGCCTCGATTGTCTAGGTTCAACTTGTAAGCAATTTGACCGGTTGTTATTTGCTCGCGCACAAGGTATCTGATGATGGACAACATATGCACGTTATCAACTATCACAAC
Source organism: Smithsoniella earleae (assembly GCA_032356285.1). NCBI lineage: Eukaryota > Viridiplantae > Chlorophyta > Ulvophyceae > Smithsoniella > Smithsoniella earleae. Next base: position 17,135 of record JAULKQ010000288.1, read on the forward strand.
TGCGATACAAAGCAAGTAGTCAAGTAATGGTTTACATTCGGTCGGTTGTAGTCGATGTGAGAACTTTCAAAACATCGGGATACACAGTTCTGCAGGCGTCCACCCCCATCGTGAAGTCAAGATGAGACATGAGAGGGTACTGGTGGGAGAAAATAACTATCTTAGTACTAAGGGTATCTTGAAGGAACTGCACATCAATTGGTGCAGATATCAAGTCATTCTCTCCTGCACATGCACATTCATCGTCAGTTGGAGCTCTTTTGTGCTACTTGTTGGCGAGTAGGCATTACCTCCGAACAACGCAATTGGTGTAGTAATGGTTCCCAGATCGTATTCAAGTGGTTCGTTTTGTCTGTATCGTTTCTGGTTGCACAAGCCCCCCCAGGGACCTCCGACACAATCAGTGCCGAAGTCCATGGCAAGCATTCGGGGTCTGCCACTTGAACGCACGCCCTGAGCCCAGTGCTCCATGTTCATGGTGCTTGTTCCTGCACAACTACTACTTTTGAACGTAGTTACGCTGCTTGCATCATTTAACAGGATTCATGCGTTACCCAAGCCTAAACTGAAACACGAGTTTGAGGAATTCTTAACCTCGATTGGTGCTGTCAAGATTGCATGATACAGTGCTCAAGCGCTCTTGGACAAGCCCTCTATGGTTTCGCTATGCATTATTTGATGAGGATCATTGAAATAGTTATTGGGTACTCAAGCGAGGTTGTAACTAAATTCTCCCTTTACATCGTCATCGTCACTGCCACGCAGGTAATTCTTCCTCGTGGTGTAGTATCTCTCCATTATACCACAAGGTAACTTCTCCAATCCAGTGCCTCATGTTAGCTCAAGTTCGATAAATTGATTCACAAGCTGGAAAACACAGCCTGAATCTAAGTTGAGGAAAAGCACAGATTTTAGCAAGCTCCTTTGCACTGGAGAGCCCCGAAGTACACGAACTTTGTGTTTCCATACTTTAAGACTTAACCATAAATGGCAATATATTATTCACTCGGCATGACTAGATCAAGTTTGCTGATCAAACCTGGCGGTCCCTCACTCACTAGGTACACTTTGATTGCACTATAGCTTTGGACTCGGTTGATTTATAGCAGTGTTCAAACAGTTCATGTTCAGCTCATTCCCCTTGTACCGGTATTGGAGGCTCGTTATATTTACCTCATGGATATTTGCTTCTCCACTAAGTAAAAATTCATACACCATTCAGGGAAGATGTTAATCACGTCGGACTGATTCATTTGTCACTCCCAAGCCCATCCAGTAGAAAGTTCTTCTTAGATCCGTTCCTAAGGAGGTATAATGATTTATGTCATAGAGATAACTTTCCGATATCG
>JAULKQ010000299.1:0-18423 GCA_032356285.1 Smithsoniella earleae
CCGACGTGACGTGCTTCTGGACCGACGAGGGATGGGTGTGCCGGGCCGCCCTGATCGATCTGTTCGCCCGCCGTGTGGTGGGCTGGGCGACCAGTGCGACGAACGACACGGCGCTTGCCCTGAACGCGCTCCGTCACGCGCTGCGCGAACGCGATCCGGGTCGTGGGCTCATCCACCACTCCGACCAGGGCAGCCCGTACACGAGCGCCGAGTACCGTCGCGTGCTCGACGAGCGCGGCATCGTGGCGAGCATGCGCCGCAAGGGCGACTGCTGGGACAACGCGGTGGCCGAGAGCTTCTGGGCGACGATCAAGGTCGAGCTGGAGGACGAGACCTACGCGACGCAGGCTGCCGCCGAAGCGGCGATCGCGATCCTCCCGGTGCAAGGCGCGGGTCTACGGTCGGAGCACCGAGCGCAAACGCCGTTGCTGCCCTCGTATTCGGATCGGAAACACAATAGCACATCTGCCAAGCCCGAATCGACGGCAATCCTCCCCTCGGCAGCGGCGCTACCGGCTCGGGAAGAAGACCTACGTCGCACGTCGCTTCATCGGAGTGCCCCCGCGGCCTCGTCTGGGGGGCGGCCGGGAGCGCGACATGTGCTCCCTACCACTAGGGAAGCTCTGCACAGGCCGCTGTGCAAAGCGCTGGTGGGGAATCGGTCATGAAGATCAGAGCCCGAATCGGTTGGTCGAAGGGATCGGGGCGCCGTTGGCGCCGCGGTCGGCCCTCGACGGGCTTCGATTCTTGCTCACAGGGCGCACCTCACCCCCGGGGGCAGCAGGCGGCGGCGCACCAGGTAGAGATTGGCCAGCGCGAACATCGTGAAGGCCCGAGCCGTGTTTTTGGCCAGGCCTCGGTACCTGACCTTGGTGAAGCCCCAGAGCCGTTTGACCACGAGGAACGGATGCTCGCCCCGTGCCCGGGTACGAGACCGGACGCGATTGATCGCTCGCCAGCGCTCGGACAGCGGTGCCGTCGGGTGAGGCCGCCGATTGACCCGGTAGCGGACGCCGCGCGCCTCGAACTCCCGGCGCTGCCCCTCGCTCCAGTAGGCCTGGTCGCCGAAGACCTCCCGCTCTTCTCCGTGAAGGAGGTGGGGCATCTGCTTGATGTCGGCCCCCGCCGCGTGGGTCGCCGTCAGGCTGTGCACCAGGCCGCGCCGGTCCGTCCCTACGTGGAACTTCATCCCGAAGTGCCAGTCCTTGCCCTTGCGGGTCTGCTTCATCTCGGGGTCGCGCGTCTGTGTGGCATTCTTCGTCGAGCTCGGTGCCGCGATGATCGTCGCATCCACGATCGTCCCCGACTTCAGCAGCAGACGCTTCTCTTCGAGCAGCCCCCGCACCTCGGTGAAGATCGCTTGGGTCAGCCGGTGCTCCTCCAGCAGATGGCGAAACCGCAGGATCGTCGTCTCGTCCGGGACCGCGTCCTCGCCCAGCTCCACACCGGCAAACCGTCGCATCGACTCGCTGTCGTAGATCGCGTCTTCGGCCTGCGGGTCCGACAGATTGAACCACTGCTGCATGAAGTAGATCCGCAGCATCTTCTCCAGCCCAAGCGGCTGTCGGCCTCGTCCGGCCTTCGGGTAGTGCGGCTCGATCAGGGCCATCAGCCGCTCCCACGGGATCACGGCGTCCATCTCGGCCAGGAACCTCTCCCGACGCGTCACTTTCCCCTTCTTGCTCCAGGCCACCGACGCCAACGTTCGCTGCTTGCCCATCACCACACCCCCGTCGAGCGATCCGAGCCTTATGCCTCAAATCGACGGGCTTGTGCAGAGATTCCCTAGGCACGTCGTTCAGATCGTGCTAGGATGTTTCGTATCGGAAATATTCTAAGCCGAATCGCTCCGCGGAACTGTGGAGGGCGGGGTGCCGTCGAGGCCGAGTCTCGCCCGGGGCACGCACAGAGAACCACTCATTCTTGGGGACCGACATGTCGAACACAAAAGAAGACTCAGCAACTTCCGATCCCACCCTCACCGAACGATACGATACCATCGTCATCGGAGCGGGAATGGCAGGGATGTACCAGCTCTACTGCCTTCGCAAGCTGGGTTTCTCGGTTCGGGTGTTCGAGACAGGTACCGATGTCGGCGGCACCTGGTACTGGAATCGTTACCCCGGGGCACGGTTCGATTCGGAGAGCTACAGCTACGGATACTCCTTCTCAGATGAGCTCCTGAAAGAGTGGGAATGGACCGAGCACTTCTCGCCCCAGCCGGAAACCCTGCGCTACCTGAACTTCGTCGCCGACAAGTTCGATCTGCGAAAGGACATCCAGTTCAATAGTCGCATCACCACCGCGACCTTCGACGAAGCCGATGACTGCTGGGAGGTTGTGACGGAAGCGGGTCGACGCGCGCGAGCTCGCTTCCTCATCACAGCGGTCGGCCCTCTGTCGGCTCACACGCTGCCCGATATCGACGGCCGTGACAGTTTCGAAGGCCTGGCCTGCCACACGGCGCGTTGGCCGCATGACCTGGTCGACTTCGCAGGCAAGCGCGTGGGAGTGATCGGAACGGGCGCCACCGGAGTCCAGGTCATTCAGGAGGTCGCAAAGACGGCAGGCCAACTCGCGGTCTTCCAGCTCCAGCCGAACTTCTGCGCTCCGTTGCACAACAGCAAGATCGACTCACAGGCACAGGCAGAGATCCAGGCCAGCTATCCCGAGATCTTCGACAAGTGTCGCGCATCGCACGGGGGATTCCTGCACCAGGCCGACCCGCGTTCCGCCCTCGAGGTGCCGGCCGAGGAACGAGAGGCTGTCTGGGAGAGGCTCTACTCGGAGCCCGGGTTCGGGATCTGGATGGGGAACTTCGCCGACATCTTCATCAATGAAGAATCCAACCGGCTCATGACCGAGTTCATGGTCAGGAAGATACGAGAGCGGGTCAAGGACCCCGAGGTCGCCGAAAAGCTGGTGCCCAAGGATCACGGATTCGGCACTCGACGGGTTCCGCTCGAGACTCACTACTACGAGGTCTACAACCAGGAAAACGTCGAACTGGTTGACCTCAACGAAAACCCCATCGAGGGAATCACACCGAGGGGCATCAAGACTCGAGACTCCGAATACAAGCTGGACATCCTCATCTACGCGACGGGCTTCGATGCGATTACCGGGTCCTTCGACCGGATCGAGATCCGTGGCGAGGGCGGCAAGAAGCTCAAGGACAAGTGGTCGGATGGGCCTCGGACTTACCTAGGACTCCAAACCGCTGGGTTCCCAAACCTTCTTACTCTGGTAGGTCCGCACAACGCCGCGACCTTCTGCAACATCCCCCGCTGCATCGAGCAGAACGTCGAATGGGTGACGAACCTAATCGGCCATATGCGTGACAAGAACTACACGCGCGTTGTAGCCACCGAGGCGGCCGAGGATGAGTGGACAAAGCACGTCTACGAGATCGCATCGCTCACGCTGCTCTCGAAGACCCCCTCCTGGTTTACGGGTGCGAACCTGAACGTGCCCGAGAAGAAGCAGACCTTCCTTGCCTATGCGGGCGGCGCTCCGGCCTACAAGCAAAGGTGCGACCAGGTCGCTGCGAACGACTTCGAGGGATTCGTACTGCGGTAGGCGCTCCAGGCGACTCGAAGCGAGGTCGTCGAACGCTGAGTTCACGCCGGCTAGAACCAGCGCCTGAAGCGTCGCCATTGCCGGAGCAATACCGACCAAAGCCTCCGTCGCGTGCGCGGGGTTCCGACAGGATCACTCACTGGACGACCACCGAATAGTCTTCCCTCGGCAGCCGAACCGAGGGCGCGCTTATGGTCGTGGCTTCCATCTCAAGCCCACCAACTACGGCTTGTTGGCGGTTCGCTTCCATGATCCGGACCGAACTCCCGTTGCCCAGAACCTCCCGCCACCCTCCTGATCCGAGGACAACGTCGAGTGCTCCGTCGTGACGTCGAGCCCGACGTACTTGCCCGTTCCCCCCACCGACCGTCCGTTCCCACTCTCGGTGAACGCGTCCTGCGCGAACTGCATGTAGAGGAGGTCTCCTTCCGCGTCCTCGTACACGCAGATTCCGGCTCCCGCGGGGCTCTGCGCTTCGAAGAGGGAGACGGCGAGGCACTTGCCCGTCGCAGCTCGCAGGAACGACCCTTGGCCTTCTACGTCGAGCTCGATGTCGAACCGGATGGTCGCTCCAGCGACGCCGCCCGCCAATTCAACGCCTTCATAGCGCCCGTTCAAACGATGCCGAGCTGTGAACGATCCGACATCCTGCAAGCCGGCGGGTCTTGCACGGTCATCCGCCGTGGCGAGCGGTGCGTGGAGAAGCACGAGCCCGACGATGGCAGCGCACCCGAAGTGTCTAAAGCGTCCAATGGCCTCCATGGTCCCCTCCCTGGGGTCTAGATGCTGCGAGTTCGCTCGAAGCATCCCGCGACAAACACGACGGGATTCTCCCGGCGCTGGCCGCGGCTCATCCCTCCCTCCCTCGGCTTTGGAACTCGAGGTGTCCGTGGTCGTGCCTTGCGGTGCCTAGAGACGTGCGGACCCGCTGCAGCAGGTCGCGCTGCCCCGTCCAGAGGTACCGCTCGGGCTCGACCTCAGTCAGATCACCGAGCCGGAGCAGGTCCTCGACGAACGACGTCGCCTCCTCGTGGGCCATGAACAGACGATACTTGCTCCGCGCGACCTTCCAGATCGGAAGTGAGCGGGAGCCTCCCCACGCCAGATCGAGGACGCGCATGGGAGTATCGCGATGTTCGCCGAGCACCCCGTAGACGAGGTCCAGCCTGTTCGCGAGCAGCTCGAGGTCGCGCACTGCCATCCGCTTGGGGTTGCGGAATATCTGCTCGTGGCTCGGGTAGGAGAAGCAGTGATCGAGATCCCCACCGAGTAGCCACTCGTCGGATTCGACGTAGGTCACGACACCGGTGAGGCTGGACGACACGCCGGCCGCCTGTGCCGCTTGCCCGGAGGTCACAGTCGAGGTCGTCGCCGGTAGCCACATATCCCCAGTGATGAAGTGCTCGCTGTCGACCAGCACGCAGAGATGGCCGGGTATGTGGCCGGGAATGTGAATCAGGCGAACTCGCCCGGCGGCTATCTCGAGTTCTTCGAGGGGCGAGAGTTCGACGCATTCGTCCACGCGCAACGGAGACTCGTCGTCCGTTCGGAAGAAGCTCAAATCACCGTTTGGTTTCGCGCCGCTCAGAAGCTCCTCGTAGATGGCGTGAAACGTCTCGAGCATCTCCTCGATAGAGATCGAGATGCCGCAATCACGCAGGAAGTGGCCCCGTGAACGGAACATCGCGGACGGCCGACTGACCGCCGGAAATAGGTCACGAGTATGCCGGTGCGCGATCGTCTCGACGTTGCCCAGGGCCTCGACCGCCGCTCGGCCGCCCGCGTGGTCGAAGTGCGCGTGCGTGTACACGACGCAGATGGGTCGCTCACCGAAGCGGCGATCTTCATGCTGGCAGATCTGCTCGAGAGTCGCTGGGAAGACCTCGCTTGCGGTTTGGCTGAACGTGGAATCGATGACGAGCAGCAGGTCGGGAAGAGACACGACGTGGCAAGCGACACGCAGGGAACTCGCGCCGACTGGAGAACCTGCCTCCGAGAACCGCTCTCGGATCTGGGCTCCCGTCTTGCTCGGGAAGTTCGAAAGCAGGAGACCCAGCGGGTCGAGGCCCTTTCCGGGGGACAGCACACGGGACGGACTCGCTTCGATGCGATACACGCGGAGTCCATCTCGGCCCATGCCTGCCTGCATCCATTCGATCATGCGCTCTTCCTCTCTGCGCCGTCGACGAGCTCGAGTCCTACGCCACGCGGCTCCGCGGGGCGCGCGATTGCACGTAGGTCCTCAATGGCCACGTAGAGCGCCGGAACGAACACCAGCGTGAGCACCGTCGCAAAAAGAACCCCGAAGGCGAGTGAGATCGCCACGGGGATCAGCATCCGCGCCTGGACGCTTCGTTCGAGCAGCATCGGTGTGAGTCCGGCGAACGTCGTGAGTGAGGTCAGAAGGATCGGGCGAAGGCGCGATCGGCCGGCGGTGGTGATGGCATCGAGCAGGGCGCCTCCGTCAAGCCGGTGTCGGTTCGCCCGGTCGATCAGCACCAAGCTGTCGTTCACGACCACACCGGACACCGCGACGATCCCAATGACGGAGAACATACTCACGTCGTGCCCCATAAGGAGATGCCCCCAGACGGCACCCATGGCGCCGAAAGGTATCGCGGACATGATTACCGTCGCTTGCAGGTACGAACCAAGCGGGATTGCGAGGAGAGCGAAGATGACAAGCAGGGCGACACCGAAGCCGATGGCCGTGGAGCCGTAGAACTCCTGTTGCTCGCCCTGCTGGCCCTCAAAGGCGTGGGAGACGCCTGGGTGGCTGTCCAGGATCTTGGGCAACACGCGACCGTGAAGGTCGGCGACGATTTCGTTCGGCACGGCTTGGCTCGCATCGACCTCAGCGGTGACAGACACGATCCGCTGCCGGTCGGCGCGGTCGATGTGCGCGAAGCCGGTTGTGTAGTCGATCTCGGCGATCGACCGGAACGGGACCCCCACGCCGTCCGGGGTGCGAATTCGCATCTCGTCGACGCTCGAGAGAGAGCGTCGCGCCGACCGGGGATACCGCACCATCACGCGAACGTCGTCACGACCCCGCTGGATCCGCTGAGCCTCGGCTCCGTAGAAGGCGTGGCGTACCTGCGTGGCGAGATCCGAGAGAGAAACGCCGAGCGCCTCTGCGCCGGGGCGGAGGGTGAGCCTTGCCTCGCGTTTCCCCCCGCGGAACGAGTCCGTGATGTCGTAGACTCCGGGATAGTCTCGGAGCCGCTGGCGTAGCTCGGCCGCCGCTCCTCGCAGTGCCGTGCCGTCTTGACCGCGTAGCTCGACGTGGACGGGTTTCCCAGCACTGAAGTAGGTCGATGTGACGGCGAGCTCCACGGTATCCGGGATCTCGCCGGTCAGCTCCCGCCAGCGTCGCCCGATCTCCTCACTCGTGACGGCTCGCTCTTCGGAGGGAGCGAGCTCGATGTTGACTTCGCCGATGTTCCCTTCGTCGGGGCTGGAGACCGACGAGCTGAAACGGTCACGCGTCTGCCGCCGGCGGTACGGCTGCTCTCCGACGGAGGCGAGCACGTGGCGAAACACGCTTCCCGTCTGGCTTGCACTGGCTGTATCGAGGTCGTCGCGGAGCTCCTCCGCGGCGTTCACGATCTGGTCGACAGCAGCAGCCGTGATTGTGGCAGGCGTCCCTTCGGGAAAGGTCACGAAGGCGACCACATTGTCCCCTTCCACGTGGGGGAAGAAGACAAAGCGAACCCAACCCCCGCCGATCAACCCGCCGGTGATCAAGAGAGCCGCTACACCGGCGGCGAGAGTCGCGTGGCGCCAATCGAGTGCGCGCGACAGGAAAGGCGCGTAAACGAAGCTCGTAAAGCGATCGAGGGCGGTGGAAACACGCGCCTGAAGGCGAGCCCAGCCACGCGCCGACCGATCCGGCGAAGCCGTTGCCGCCTCCAAATGGCCGAGGTGTGAGGGAAGCACGAGCTTGGACTCGATCCACGAGAAGGCGAGCGCCGCCACGACGACGATCGGAATTCCCCGCGACAGGTTTCCCATGTCGCCGGGCAGGAACAGCAGCGGCGAGAATGCGGCGACGGTCGTTAGCACGCCGAAGGTCACGGGGACGGACACCTCCTGGGTGGCGGCGACCGCCGCGTCGAGTGGGTCGCCTCCCCGTTCCTGGTGGGCGTGGACGTTCTCCCCGATGACGATGGCGTCGTCGACCAGTACGCCGAGAACGATCAGGAAGCCGTAGAGTGTGAGGAGATTGAGAGAGAGCCCGAGTGCCGGCATCGCTCCGAGCGTCGCGAGAATGGCGGTGGGCACGCCGATACCGACCCAGAAGGCGAGGCGCAGACGTAGGAACAGCGCGAGAACGCCCATGACGAGGATGAACCCGGTGCGGGCATTCCCGATGATGGTGTCGAGCCGCGCGCGGAGGTAGATCGCGTCGTCCTGCCACACGGTGAGGGTGACGCCGCGCGGCATCGCGGGCCGTTTCTGCCGCACGTACTTCCTCACGGCCGTTGCAATCTCGAGCGTGTCCTGGTCCCCCACCCTGAAGACCTGGATCAGGATGGCTGGCTGCCCGTCGAACGAGACCGAGAGGTCCCTTTCTTCGAATCCATCGACGACGTCGGCGATGTCGTCCAGAGTGAGGCGGCTCCCATCCCCGCCGGAGAGGATGGGCAGGCTCTCGTACTCGATGCCCAGATAGGCCTGTCCGCGCGTCCGCAGGCTGACCTCACCCCCGGAGGTCTTGATCGAGCCCGCTGGCAGATCCAACGATCCGCGGCGTACGGCCGCGACGACGTCGTCAAACCGAAGCGCATGTCGGCGCAGAGCGTCCTCGGACACCTCGATCGAGATCTCGAACGGCCGCCGGTTCGCGATCTCGACCTGCGTGACCTCCGGCAGGTCCGCGATCTCGTCTCGAACCTGGCGGCCGATGGCGCGTAGGTCCCGCTCCTCGAGGTCCCCCGCCACAGCCAGGCTCAGGACCTGGTTGCGGATCACGGCCTGGCGGATGAGCGGTCGCTCCGTCTCGGCCGGGAACGTGTCGATCGCGTCGACCTCGGTCTGGATGTCGTCGTGAACCTGACCCGAGTCGGCCCAGGACGATAGCTCGGCCGTAACGACGCCCACGCCCTCGTCTGCGGAGCAGAGGAGCCGCCGGATTCCCTCGATGCCCTGAAGCCGTTCCTCGACGCGGATGCATACCGCCTCTTCGACCTCCTCGGGGGAAGCGCCGCGATAGGGGACCGTCACCGTGATCATGGCGAGTTGCATCTCGGGAAAGACCTGCTGCCGAAGATTCGGAAGAGCCAGCAGGCCGGCGGCGAGCATGGCGAGCATCAGCAGGTTCGCGGCGACAGAGTTGCGGGCGAACCAGGCGATCGCGCCCTTCATGGCCCCTCCTCGCCTGGGTGAGAAAAACGCAACACGTTGTTGAAGTTAATCCCCAAGGCGGGTAATGTAAAGACCATGGCCGACGCCGTGACTCCCATCCGCCCCCCTCGCCGGCGCGACGCGCAGGCCAACTACCACGCGATCCTCAAGGCCGCGCGCAGCATTCTTTCCGAGAGGGGTCCCGAGGCGTTGACTGTCGCCGAGGTGGCGGCGCGTGCCTGCATCAATCGCACGACCGCCTACCAACACTTCCGCACGCGAGACGATCTCATTGCGGCGGTGATCGAGCAGGTGGCCGACGAGCTCACGCTGTCGCTCGACTCCGACGTGCCCATCGGGCAGCGCTTGGAGTCGATCGTCGAGTACTTCGTCGAGCACCCGGAGATCGCGCGGCTCTGGATGTTTCAGATGATGTCCGACATTCCGCTGAAGGGCCGGGAAGGTTGGCATCGATACGTGGACAGCCTCGAAGCGCTGGCCGGCATGGACGCGGCCGCGCCGGGCATCGATCCGGATATGTTGGCCCACGTTCTGCTCTTCATCACGCTGGCTTGGCCGCTTCGGGTGCGGACGGAGTCCGCGAGTGCGGCCGACGCGCGTCGCATGACGAAGCGATACACCCGAGAGATCAAGAGGCTCGTGCTCCACGGAGTCTTGAACCCCGCCGCGTGGCCGGAGCTCGCGGCGGAGCTGGACGAGACGAAGGCGCGAAGAAGGCCCAAGTCCAAGGAGAAGAAATGAGCGCGATTAGTGGCAGCTACACCACCGACGAGCTTGTGGCGGATCCCCCTTTCGCATCTCGCATCCGCGCCGGCGACGTTCTGTTTCACGGCGGTCTGGATGCAGACGGCGGCTATCTCCCTCCTCGGTCGTTGCACCGTCTGCCAGCGATCGAGGCGTGGACGCGACGCCTCGCCACCGATGGTCACCGGACGGAGGTGATCTCCCCCGAGAGCGTAAAGCGAGAGTTCTTTCCCACCGTGGCGCAGAGCAAGCTCCTCTTGAAGCGGGGCGCACGGGGCGCGATGACGCGGATTCTCACCTTGATCGGCATCACCGAGGGCTTCGGCAACGACGGGATCAAGCTCATGCCCGAGATCGACCTACAGAGCTACTTCCGCGAACCGATCGAAGGGACTTGCCTGGCGCACCTACATCGCGGCCTGTTCGAGGCCCACGGCAACGACGAAGCCGGCCGGGGCGACGAGGCCGGCCACGACCGCATGTGGTACGAAATTCGCGACGCGGCGCTCGACCATCCTCCGGTGACGGATGACATGTTCGAGAACCTGCCGATCGCGCCACCACCCGGCTACACTGGGCCGGCGAAGCCGGCGCCCGAAGCGTTGAGCGTTGGAGAGCTCTCCAAGCAGCTCTTTCCGACCCTCGATCCCGCGCTGGAGCTCACGCTCGGAGCCATGGCGCAGATCCTGGTCATCGAGCTCCTCGCGTTCTCGACGTTTGCCTGGGCCCGGGAAGTGCTCGCCGACCCCGAAGCCTCAGCGGCGCCGGAGTTTGCCCCCCAAATGGTCGACTACATCCAGGCGGACGAGAGCATCCACGTAGGCTATCTGCAGTGCGCGCTCGCCGAGGCTCGTTGCCGGACGATGGTCGACCAGGACGGGGCGGAGATCCCAGGAGCGCGTGTAATCGACGCGATCTGCGACCGTGTCATCTCGAACCAGATGGGCGGGCGCTGGGACCGGATGATGGCCTACCGCATGAACCAGATTCGAGCGGAGGTCGATCAACGGCCGGATGGCGCGGACGTGTTGCGGGAGTTCGCTGATCTCGGCCCGGTGCCCGATGTCAATGTCGCCACTGCCCAGGCGACCTAGCGGGAGCGAGTGAGCAACGATGCCGGCTCGCCTCTTGCACTTCGAGGGCGCTCGAGGAACGCGCCTCGCGGCAGACGCGTTCGGAGATCCCCGAGACCCACCTGTCCTACTGCTGCATGGCGCGGGACAGACGCGGCACTCGTGGGCGACATCGGCGGAGACCTTCGCCGCAGAGGGCTGGTACGCGGTCGCCCTGGACCATCGAGGTCATGGCGAGAGTGACTGGGCCGACGACGGCGACTACTCCATCGGCTCGTTCGCCGATGACGTTCGTTTCGTCGCCAGGAGCTTCGACCATACGCCCGCAGTCGTCGGCGCCTCGCTCGGCGGAATGGCTGCGCTCATCGCCCAGGGCGAGTCCGCCGCGGAGGTGTTCTCTGCCCTCGTTCTCGTCGACATTGCGCCCAGGATCGAGATGGACGGGGCGGCCCGGATTCTCGGGTTCATGTCCGAGCACATGCAAGGCTTCGACACCGTCGAGTGCGCGGCGGACGCAATCGCCGCGTTCCGCCCGGACCGGCCGAGGCCAACCGATCTACACGGGCTACGAAAGAACCTCCGCCGAGGGGAGGATGGCCGCTACTACTGGCATTGGGACCCGGACCTCCTCGTCGGTAGCCAGAGCCTCGTCAGCCGACGCGATCCGGAACGGCTTCTTGGGGCGGCTCGAGAGCTTTCCGTTCGCACGCTCCTGGTCCGAGGGCGCCGGAGCGACGTTCTGAGCGAGCAGGGGGTGCGGGAGTTCATGAGTGCGGTCCCTCACGCGGAATACGTGGACGTGTCAGAGGCGAGTCACATGGTGGTCGGTGACCGCAACGACGCCTTCCTCGAGGCGGTCGGGTCGTTTCTTCGGGGCGGTGGCCCGCCGTGGGAGTCGGCGTCCGGGAGCCCGAAGCGGGCAGACCCCGGGTAAAGGGACTCGACATCGTCACTGGAGCCGCCATGGACTTCAACCCATACGACCGCGAGCTACATCGGAATCCCTACCCGGTTTATCGGAAGCTGCGCGACGACCATCCGGTACATCACAACTCGAAGCTACACTTCTGGACGCTCTCGAGGTTCGACGACGTCCACGCGGCCTTGAAGGCGCCCGAGGTCTTCTCCTCGGCGGACGGCATCGCCGTGGGGACCCCGAGCGATCTCGTTCGCAGGCTTCCGATGATGATCACGATGGATCCGCCACGGCACACCCATCTTCGTGCGCTCGTGAATCGTGCCTTCACGCCTCGGCGGATCGCTGAGCTGGAAGTGCGAATTAGGGAGATCGCCGCGGAGCTCGTGGGTACCTTCATCGAACGTGGCGAGTGCGATGTCGTCCGAGACTTTTCGGGCCCACTTCCTACGACGGTCATCGCCGAGCTCCTTGGCGTGCCGGTCGAGGACCGCGAGTTCTTCAAGGAACGATCAACGGCGCTCGTGCAGTCGAACATCGGGGAGGCGCTCGAACGAGAGCAAGAGCTCGACCTCTCGCCGGCCATCGACCTGGCGATGTACCTGAAGAAGGTCTACGACGAACGCCGGTCAGCCCCGCGCGACGACCTCATGAGCGCGCTATTGGCTGCGACCGTCGACGGCGAGTCCTTGAACGAGACCGAGCTCATCGGCTTCGCCTTCTTGCTCCTCGTCGCCGGGAACGAGACGACGACGAACTTGATCAGCAACGCTGTGCTGCTGCTCGAGCTATACCCCGACGCACGGGCCAGGCTCGTGTCGGAGCCGACGCTCCTGCCGATCGCGGTCGAGGAGTTCCTGCGCTTCGACTCGCCGGTGCAAGGATTGGCTCGAACCACGACCAGAGACGTCGAGATTCACGACAGTACAATCGTCGCTGGAGAGAGGGTCCTCCTCCTGTTCGGATCGGCAAACCGGGATGAGCGGCACTTCGATCGCCCGGACCACCTGGACGTGGCACGAGACCCCAACCACCATCTCGCGTTCGGGTTCGGCACGCACTTCTGCCTCGGAGCCAGTCTGGCACGCCTCGAAGCCCGCGTCGCGTTCGAGACGATCCTGTCCCGGCTGCCCGACTATTCGGTGAACGCGTCTGGGGTGGAGAGACTTCACTCGGGCCCCATTCGGGGACTTTCCCGGCTGCCAATCGAATTCTCACCATCGGGGCGTTCGCGTCTCGCGGGTATGGGCTAGTGCCCGCTCGAAAGGAGATCTCACATGGAGTCCGTTTCGGAAACTCTGCCCAGCGCCACTGAGTTCAATCTTCTGTCGCCTGAGGTGCACGCCGATCCGTATCCGTACTATGCCGCGCTTCGGCGCGACTCACCGGTCCACCCACTGATCGAGGGGATGCCCTTGTACGCGGTCACGCGCTGCCGCGACGTGCTCCACGTCGTACACAATCCCGAGCAGTTCTCGTCGACTGCGCTTCAGATGGCACTGCAGGGAGGCGGGATCGCGGTCGGCCCGAATAGTGGTGCGCTCGCCGGGCATCGCCTCCTCGCATCACCGATGATGATCGCCAACGACCCTCCGGACCACGGAAGGCTGCGCCGGCTCGTCAATCGCGGCTTCACGCCGCGCCGGATCGCCGGTCTCGAGCCCCGTATCCGTGAGCTCGCCCGAGCCTTCGTTGCCGAGGCGGCGAAGGGGGACGAGATGGATCTGGTCCGTGAGCTCTCGGTCCCGCTGCCAGTCACCGTCATCGCGGAGATGCTGGGGGTCGAGCCAGAACAACGCGACCGGTTCAAGGAATGGTCCGACGCCTTCGTCGTCGGTCTCTCAGGCGGCGCGGGCCAGTACTCACGAGACGACGTCCAACGGGCCGCCGACGAGATGGCCGACTACATCGAGCGGGTGGCGGAAGAGCGGCGGGCACGGCCCGCCGAAGACCTGATCAGCGTGCTGGTCGCGGCGGAGGAGGGCGAGGCCCTCTCTACGGGTGAGGTCCTCTCGTTCGTCGCTCTGCTGCTCATCGCGGGGAACGAAACCACGACGAATCTCATCGGCAACGGCATGAAGGCGCTCCTCGCGCATCCTGACCAGCTCGAACGCGTGCAGGCGGACGCCTCCCTGATTCCCCAGATGGTCGAGGAGGTCCTGCGGTACGACTCACCGATCCAGGGACTGCCACGCACGGCGGCGACGGACGCTGAGTTGCCCAGCGGAAGCGTCCCCAAGGACGCCATGCTGCTCGTCTTCTTCGGCTCGGCCAACCGAGACGAAGACGAGTTCCCGGCCGCCGGATCTTTCGACATCAGTCGCCGCGCGCCGACGCACGTCGCCTTCGGGCACGGAATACACTTCTGTCTCGGCGCGGCGTTGGCCCGCCTCGAGGCCCGCGTGGCGTTCGAGACACTGTTCGAGATGTGCCGCGACTTCGAGCTCACGACGGACGAGGTCCCGATGGTGGACTCACTCGTATTGCGTGGCCCCAAGCAGCTGCCGGTTCGGTTCCGTCGTGTATGAGCCACGGAACTCGGGCGGAACCGAGCAGGGAATCAGATCATGACCCGCGCTGAAAAGTTCCCGCACTATGAAGAGGCCGTCACCCAGGGGTTCATCGAGGCCAATGAATCGCTCACGGGGTTGCCCGCGTATCTCGGTATCCGCATTGTCTGGGGCGGACCTGGGACAATGCGCGCCGAGATGGAGGTGCGCGATGATTTGCTGACCCCGTTCGGGAATGCCCACGGTGGAGTCGTCACGTCCGTCTGCGATCACGTGCTCGGTTGTGTCTGCTACCCCCTCATGAAGAAAGGGCAGTGGGCGGCGACGACTGAATTCAAAGTGAACCTCCTGGCGCCGGTCCTCCCGGGCAAACTCACCGCCGACGCGAAGGTGATCTCTCAGAGCCGAACGCTGGCTGTCGTGCGCATCGACGTCACCAACCGCGACCGACTCGCCTGCGTGGCGCAAGGAACGGTGCTGATTCGTGATCCCAGGCCTGCCGACAGCTGACGCGCCTCTCCCGCTAGATCATCGACTGCAGTTCGGCTACATGACGGGTGCCCGTACCGCTGCAGATGCGCGGCGAGCAGCCGAGCTCGCTGAGTCGCTAGGATTCGATTCGCTCTGGACCGGGGACCATGTGGCCTTTCCCATTCCCATCCTCGACCCACTGATGCAGCTGGCTCAGATCGCTGCCTTCAGCGAGCGCTTGACGGTTGGAACCGCGGTCTATCTCCTTCCATTGCGACATCCGACTCCCGTCGCCAAGCAGGTGGCCACGCTGGATCACCTGAGCGGTGGGCGCTTTGTCTTCGGAGTGGGGGTCGGGGGAGAGTTCCCCGAGGAGTATGCCGCGTGTGGAGTGCCCGTGCGGGAGAGAGGAGCGCGTCTCGAGGAGGCGCTCCCGCTGCTCCGCCGACTGTGGAGCGGGGAGCCGGTCGAACATCGTGGTCGATTTTGGACGCTACCGCCGATCCGGATGCTCCCGAAACCGGTTCAGGAAGGCGGCCCGCCCATCTGGGGTGGTGGACGTGCACAGCGACCACTCCAGCGCATCGGCCGCTTGGCGGACGGGTGGATCTCGTATGTAGTGACGCCGGCACGTTATCGTGCCAGCCTGGAAACCATCGCGGCCGCGGCCGAACGCGCGGGGCGCCGCATCCACTCCTTCGGTACGGGCCATCTCCTGTTCACATGCATCGCGGACTCCCACGAGGCGGCGTGGGGCTTCGCGGCTGAACATCTCAGCCAGCGCTACGCCATGGATTTCCGCGAGCCGGCCCGGAAGTACGCCGCTCTCGGACGGCCCGAGGACGTGGCCGCGAAGGTGGCCGTGTTCCGTGATGCCGGTGTGCGGCACGTCGTCGTCGACGCGGTAGGACCTCACGAACAGCGCGAGGAGCAGATCACCCGTTTCGCACGCGAGGTGTGTCCTCTGCTCGGGGCGCCGCTTGGTCCAGACCGAACCGGATCTCCCTAGACTCCTGCGCCCGACGTTCGCGCAGCAATTGCATTGTGGCCCCGCGCTGTGGACAGACTGAATTTGGATTCAGAATTCTGGCCAGAGTTGCACTATGCTGTTGCAAGGACCAGAATCCATGCATGCCACTGCACAGCTCCAGCGAAGCCGGCGCCGCGGGGGCGTCGATCTCGCATCTACCCGGGCAGCCGCCGTTTCGTGTCGCGCCGTCGAGGATCCCATCATGAGCTCCTCGGCCCGCGAGGCCCGAAAAGGGAAAGAGCTCGCTTGGCGCCAGGAGCTCGTGCTCGACGGCGCGGCGTTGGTCTTCGCGCGAAAGGGCTTCCACGCCGCGACCATGCAGGAAATCGCGGAGGAGACAGGATACTCAACCGGGAACCTCTACAACCTCTTCGAGAACAAGGAAGCACTGTTCGCCGCGCTCCTCACACGAACCATCGCGGAGATCGATCTCTTCTTGCGCCAGACCGTCGAACTGGGGCAGGCCCCGACAGACAAGCTTCATCGCTTTCTCGAAGGGTTCTTCGAATTCTGCGACCAGCGCCGGGAGTTCTTCGAGATCTTCGTGAAAGTGACCGGTGGCTTCCTCTGGAACATCAAGAGCGAGATCGACACCCGGGTCCAGGGCGCCCACGAGGGATTCCTCGAGTTGGTCGAGGGGATCATCCGCGAGGGTGTTCAATCGGGCGAGTTTCGTTCGAAGGTGAACCCGCATCTGCTCGCGGTGAGTACGACTGGGGTGATCAGCTCGGTCGCCACGGACTGGATCACCCGGGCGCCCACCAAGTCGGCCACTTCTCTTTTCATACCGACTCGAGATGCAATCGACGGCATGCTCGGTTCTGGCTCTCGAGGCCCGAGCAAGCGGGATCGGCGGGCCAGATGACCCGAGTCCTCTTGCGACTTGGCTCATCTGCGCTGGCCTTGATCGGCCTCACTGGCTGCGGTGACAGCCCAAAGTCGGCGACGCGGGACACGCCGACAGTCGCGGTCGAAGTGGCGACGGTGGAAGAACGCGAGGTGCCGCAGGTTCTGGAGCTCGTGGGTTCACTCGAACCCGACGAGCGGATCGACGTCGAGAGCCTCGGTCTCGCCACCGACTTCTGGATCGGCATCGCCAACGACCTCCTGGGCTGAGCCTCAGTCGGTCGATCGGGACAGTTCCGCGCGGGCCTCCTCCAACTGTACGGCGAGCACGCGCTCCACGTCCGGGTCGACATCGTTCAGCCCGGCGTGCACCATCGCCAGTCGCGCCAGCGCCGCGTGGACCCGATCGAACGAACGGCGGGCGCGACGCGGCATCGACCGACGGGCACGGAGCAAGGTCGCCCAGTCGGCGAAGTGGCCCGCCTCGACGGGCGTCAGATGGTACTGCTGCGTCAGGAACGGCGTCATCCGCTCGAACCGGGTGAGTTCACGGCGACGTGCACGAACCAGCGCCACGGCGACGGAGAAGAACAGGATCACGAAGAGCGCCGCGGTCACCAGGATCGCACCGACGGCCACATCGTCGGTGATGTCCGGTGTGATCTCGCCGAGCGCCAAGACGGCGAGGGCCCCAAGGCCCATGATGTGCCAGATGCGCACCCAGACCGGCAGCCACTCCCTGACGGCAATGAGGCCAAAAACACAGATCGAGACGACAAGGCTGGTGTACATGGACGCATTTAGAGCATGATCTGACCGGCCTGGACAGACCGGGACACCCTGTCGGGCGACTGCAACTCTGCTTGGAGCGTGACGACAGCGGGGCTTGAGCCTGCCACAGCGAGAAGGAATTTGCCGCCGCATGGCCGTCAACAGAAAGCTCTTGGCCCTCAATTTCTTTTCCGCCGACGTCCGCGACGGCCTCGGGCCCTACATGGCAATCTACCTCGGCAGCATGCTGCAGTGGAAGCCCGGCCAGATCGGCATCGCGCTCGCCGTTACCACAGTTGCCACCGTGGTGGTGCAACCCGCCGCCGGCGCCATCATCGACCAGACCCCACGCAAGCGCGCGCTCTTGGCACTCTGCGCCGTCGTTATCGCCCTGGCCGCCTGCGCCATACCCTACATCCCCGGCGATGCCGTCATCTACGCCAGCCAGATCGCCATCGGTGCCGCCGGCGCCTTCATCCCGCCGGCCATCGCGGCCATCACTCTGGGCCTGGTCGGACAGGCGCACTTTACCAAGCAAGCCAGCGCCAACGAGGCCGCAAACCACCCCGGCAATGTGGTGACGGCCGTGCTGATCCTGCTGCTGGCCGAGTATGTCTCGCCCTTGGGCGCCTTCTGGCTCTTGGCGATCATGGCGGTCGGCATGCTGATCAGCGTCGCCACCATTCGCGCCAAGTCGATCGACCACCTGGCAGCCCGCGGCGGCATCGCTTCGCCGGATGATCCGGCCCAACCCAAGGCGCGGCGCCCCAAGGCGATCAAGCTCTTTTTGGAAGAGCGCCGCCTAATGATCTTTGCCGTCACCATCGTGTTGTTCCACTTCGCCAACGCCGCGATGCTGCCTCTGGTCTCGCAGAAGCTTTCCGCCACCGGCGGCGTGACGCTGGGCTTCGAGTTCACCTCGGCCTGCATCATCGCCGCCCAGTTCGTCATGGTGCTGATGGCCTGGATCTGCGGGCTCACCGCCGACAGCTGGGGCCGCAAGCCGCTCTTCGTGCTGGCCTTCGCCATCCTGCCGATCCGCGGTCTGCTCTACACCGTCTATAACGAGCCGGTCTTTCTGGTTGCCGTCCAGGCACTCGACGGGGTCGCCAACGG
>JAULKQ010000310.1:559-18414 GCA_032356285.1 Smithsoniella earleae
AAAGCCTATACATACCTGCACCTGTGGGATAAGTATTCAATCGATTGGCCGGCTTCCTCGGCTCGATAGTTTATCGTTGTGCAAATGGCGATTCCCTGAAATCTTCTACCTCGATTGCAGCGGCAGTTTGAGTATGAGCAAGTTCCTCTCTGAACAGTGTTTCGAATAGGTGTAGTGAAACTTGGTGTATAACAGCGATGAGTCCAGCGATTGCGTTGTGCTTGGCAGTGTACACAGTGGAACCGATACTTGTGTGCAATGTCTCTAAAAGTGCGCATAAAAGTTTCTTTGCGATAGTAGTAAATACAAAATAGAATCTTTCGGCAAATAGAGTACTTGGGCATGCTTGCTACTATGAAGACAGCGCTGTGCTTGAGACAGCACCCAAAGACGATAGCTCAGTCTGAGGTTGTGAGAGGGGGAGGGGGTGGTGGCGGGAGGCGTCAGACTTGGAAAAGTCCATTACCAATGTTTCATAACTGTCCGTTTATGGTACGTAAGCCACCTCGGACAAACAGCGCTGCGGTTCTCGACATGCTTCATATGAAGTAAAACACGAAGCCAATAACAGCATCTCCTCCAGGTCTATCAGTCAACTTCAGTACCCTTTGTTATCATTCGTATTCCGTTTATGCCATTAGTGCATCAGTGTTGGTTGTGGAGTTACCTGCAAGAATTACACAACCTTTTACAGTACTGGACAATCGGCCACATCTAATACCCTATTTTCATTAACTTGATAAAACGGGGAAGTTCTGTACTCCTGCGTTGTGTTGCGGTGCGAATGTTTGAAGCTGGCACGTAATCTTCCTTGCCTGTTCATGACTTGCTGACGAGTTTCGATAGAAATTTATGTGCTTCCAGCGAAGCGTTCCTGTTGTTCTTTCCTCTGCTGCAGTCTGCTAATTTTTAAAAAAGTTTTTTCAGCGAGTTTCACACTGCACTGGTTCAAATGCATGTATAAACCAGTGAATGTCCAAAAATGTCTTTACACAGGGCAATGGTCTTTAACACGATAAGAAGGTGGTTCTCCTCCGCCTGGATCTGAAACAGATTGTGGTCTTCCCGTGAGCAAATCTGTTGAATTGCAACCGCGCAGTTTCGTCATGTCGCTCGTCTTCTCCCGAATCGGGTTAGCCATTCGGGAGACTGGGCAAGCATTGGAAAGATTTGGCTATGATCTTGGATGGGTTTATACAGGACTAGAAAGATATCGTGAGCACATTTTTAGGAGTCAGACTACAGCACCAGTAAATGGGACAATTCCACAGGTGCACAAGAGCGCCTTCATTGCGCCTAGTGCAAATGTGACAGGGGACGTTGAAGTTGGTCGCGGATCATCAATATTTTATAATGCTGTGGTACGAGGCGATGCAGCCCCAATCAAGATTGGCGACGGCAGTAACATTCAAGACGGATGCACAGTCTCTACCTGCATTTCGGGAGTCGGACAGACTGAAGCACCTGTAATCATTGGAGATAATGTGACAATTGGTCACGCTGCTACACTTAGAGGGTGTACGATCGAGAATGGAGCATTTATTGGTATTGGTTCTTGTGTTATTGAGGGTGCTCGAGTTGAGGAAGGTGCCATGGTAGGTGCTGGTGCTGTTGTACTACCTGGAACTGTTGTCTCTAGCTCGCAAGTTTGGGCTGGAAATCCTGCGAGGCATTTGCGGGATATCAAGCCAGAAGAAGCCAGGTTCATGCCTCAGTCGGCTCTGATCTACTCGGATCTTGCCAAGTCTCACAAAGCTGCGTGTAAAGAGGCTAGTGTTGGGCTCTAGGTTCTTATTTTATGCGCCAGGATAGCTCATTGGGTGTTGTCCGCACGACAGCCAGTTCAGAATGTAATATCTTGCTTAGACACTTCATTTGAAAACTAGCTTTTCACCGGAACTACGTAGAACTAAGGAAGAATGTAACGTGATGAATCCTGAGCATCTGAGGGTGCTACAGTACTGGTGGTGAAACACTATCTGCAGTGAGCTAAGATGGTTCAAACAATGACACCATGTGTCCATCTGGGTTGCGTATTGCTGCAACCTTCCCTTGAGGTAGAAAGCGAATAGCGCCGTCCAGTTCCCCTCCATATCTAAGCACATTCTCAACAGTCTCTTGGAGGTTACTGACTTGAAGGTTTAGAATTGGTGAAACACCAGTGGAAATTTGGTTTTCCCTACAGTCACCCTGACTTCAATAAATCTTACAGAAGAACGTTGTCAACCAACGTCAACGTTTAGTCTGAAGTTCACCCTCGATGTACACCTTGCCTTTTTCAGTACTAGAAGAGTACCGCCTGTATCAAATTCCGCCCATCCTTCTGTCAGCAGTCGTAGCCGTAATCCAAGTGCGCTGTAGTACTTAGCTGCTCTCGGGACATCGCGCTGCAGCAGCATTATGCTCTGCAATGACATAATGGAAAGTCAAAGTTAACGCATACAAGTCTCCGAGTACCTAATATTGGCGGAGTCGCGACTAGCGTGAGATAAGGCCGCAGAAATGTAACACGCGGCAAGTATTAACAAGTGTGGGGAAGTTGAGGAAATACACCATCTGACTGTCTCAATTCTCGAAAGCCACAGGCACAAGGTAATTTTGGTTGTACAGAATTCACATGGGCAATAAACTTTGCCAAAAGCACCCTACGAGAAGCCAGATGGCAAAAATTCAGAGTATAGTCGACTTCCAACACTATTATTTACTTCCGAGTGGTTGTTACGCTGAGTACAAAAGCACCGCGAAGATACAGCATAGGTGAATGCGACGTTATTCAAAAAGGACTGTTTTTCTCCCATAACGAAGTGGCTCTCATTTCTCGTTCATAAGCCAGCAAGAGTCCTTCGAAGAGTGCTAGTAAGCTAATTACCGTGATGGCCATGTTACGCTGAGAAAGAATGTCTTCCTTCAAATATAACTTACTGTCGAAGTACCCATCACAGGCTACAGAGTAGTGGCTCGTTCGGCAACGAATCATTGTTACCGTGATGATGAGAAACGTGCACAAACGCAAATCTCTAGAAACGAACAAACACCACGCCCAGCAAGGGACTAGAACGTATGAACAAAACGTCAACTGCGTAAAGCATAAAGTTACCGTTAATAGTCGGATTTACCCCAACTTCGGTCCCATGCCAGCAAATGAATGTGTTGAATGTCACTATGCATGTTTGTGTTGATACACAGCAACCTTTACTGTTGCTATTGATACAGTAGAGGTATTGAATCCAGCCACAGCCAACTCCCCGGTTACCTCATCTACATTGTGACCTGATCTAAAGTATGTACAATGATTCATCTCATCAATCATCTGAAATATAAACACTTGATTTGCAGAGCACCCAAGCTCGTCCAATATGCACCAAACCATATCAATCGAGAAACGGATTACAAGGCAACCATTCCCCCTTCAACCTTCATCTCACATAACACTCAAAATATACGTCACATCCATGAAACTGATGGAAACAGGTACGTAACATTCAAAAACCCTCTGGACTCAAATGTCTACACATCCAACGTAATGCTGCAAGGGTGAACCATGTTAAGCTTGTTCTTTTTCAGGTGCAGCAACTGTCACAGATGCACTTGCTTGCTGTAAAGCTACCTGATTTGCAACAGCTTGAACCACAGCCTCCATCTGTGGCAGCGTTTGAACAGCTACCACGCCACTGGAAGGATCAATAGTACCTCCCTCTTTCTCCCTTCGTACACCCCCTGCTAAACCCCATCGCTCTTGAACCATCAGAGCCAAGGCTGCTGGTCTTTCTAGGAGTTGCCGGAAGGTGGGAGCAAGCTCCAGGCATTGTGAAAACAACGATTGGCAACCAAGGCAGTACAACCCCAGACGAGCGCGAGACATGGCAACCACCAGGCGTCGCACATCGCGCAGATGTCCCACACGTCGTGTGCGTACCAGCGACAGAATAACGTAGTCGTTTTGTTGCCCTTGATACTTGTCGACTGTAGCTATCTTGGCAGGAACACCAAACATGGGATATGGAGCACATCTGTGTTGGAACATCTCTTCAAGCAGCGCTTTCTGACCGTTGTATGTGGTCAAAACGGTGATCTTGGAGGCTGGGTATCCTATCACGCGCATGTACATAAACAACCTCACAGCAAACTCTGCCTCATCAATATTCTGGTAAAAGTAGGGCATGGGAGCACTCTCCCCTGGGCCCAGGTGAGGAGGGACATCAACAAACTGGAAGTCGTACAGGAAGCCGGCATTGGGTTTGCAAAATTGTTCCTGCACCTAAGGTTATCAAGTTTACCACGATACAGATACAGAAGTGGGAAAATGACTGAGGTTCGGCGAGAAGATTCAGGCAAGAAGCTGTACCTCGGTCAGGACATGAGGCAAGTCTCCCAAGGAGTTGTAGCGCCAATTGTACAGAGCAGCAATGGATGGTCGCGCACGGCCTTGAGCTGACAGCTCAGTATATGGGACGCCCAGGCGAATGAAGCGGGTAAAAAGAGGCTGGTCTAATTTTGAATAACGTTGGAAAGCTTGGTTCTTAACCACAGGGGGCAACTGGTGGTGGTCACCAATGAGAACAATCTGAAAGCACAAAAGCAACTCAGTTTAGAAACAAGTATACGGGGCCTCTAAGCCGGTACAGCAAAAACAACTGTGTACAGCATCACAGAAACAGGGGCAAACACACTCTTTTCAGACGATTGTGGCCATCCTGGGGCTGTTGAAGGAGCATTGGAATAAACGTTTCAATTTCCAGGATCTGGGCAGACTCCTCCATTACAAGCGTATCGTATCTGAACCCCAGCTGTAGGAACTCTCTCCTCTTTAGAGCGGCATGTGTGCAAGTCATTGCAACTATTTTGGAGTGCTTTGTCACCAGGTAGTTCACACGGTCCGCCTGCCCGCGCAGGAGCTCAAATGCCCGGCACTCCTGCAAGTACACTGGATTAATATGCAAACATCTAGACTGCTTGCAAGCTCTGAAAGTCGGAAGTCAAGTGTATAAATTCTGATTAACTGTATGTTGTGTTCCTACACGATGCGGGGACTGCGGAGTTGAGGCATGGAGAAGATCAAAGAAAAGGAAGGTTGGATTGTCGCAGTACACCAGTGTATGTGGTTATCGCCCTCCTTACCTCCAACTCTGTGAAGAGCCCTTTGAGATGCCTCCAGCAGACCTGGGCATTCTCCAAGTCTTCTGCGCGGCTGACACCAGGGAACAGTGGTTGAGGTGCATCGGCAAAGAACTCTGTGAAGGGGAACAGGCGGGCAACAGCCTCATGGTCGTCATCAGGGGCCTTGGAAAGAGCAGCATTAAACCGCTCCCAGCGCCCAAGCACATGCAGCAGGAAGAAATAGCCTGCTGTTTCGCAAGTGTATCCAGCATCGCTACATTCCCCGAGCTGCTGTGCCAGATTTGAAACCTGTTGGAGCAACTCCAATCGGCGCTCCAACATCGCATTCACTCTTCCTGCATGAACAGAGACGTAGGGCCGTGTCCGAGTAACAGGCACGAAAGAGACAGGTGTACGTTGGAGGGCTCACCAATGCGGGAAAAGTCTACATCAGTCTGAAGTTCCTCCTGACCCATTCCCAGACGAAGGAGGTACCAAGCCGGGACATCTCTTTGCACTACCTTTTCAAAGACGTCATTGAGGGCCTGATTGGAGTGTGCAACAACAAGAATCCTTTGCTGGGGAAAGTTGTGATACAGGAGAGTCAACACCTGCAGGTAAATGTACGATCAGTAACTACTTAGTTCTTTGCTTCGAAGGGTTAGAAATTAAAGCTTCGATTCCTGGGTATTGCTAGAGAATAGTACAGAGAATACAGCAATGCTCGTATGTGGTGGTAAAAGCACAGACTGTAGCATCTGCAATCCCCTGCTTTCTGCGCCTTTCTGCCATGCAACAAATGACAAGCAGTGTATTACAGGTGTACGTCATACTTAATTCCCGCTTGCTTTGTCGGGATTGCATGCATCGACTCAGCGTATTGAGCAACCAGGCATGTGTCACAATAGTACTTCAAGAAGTTCGCACTTGAACAGCAGTATCAGTTTTACCAGTTCCAGGTGGACCAACACACATGGTTAGTCCAGGCTGCAAACCACCCAAAATAACCTTGAGCTGCTCAGTGTTGAAACGAACGCGATTTTTCCCAGGCTGCAGCTGAGGGAACGGAGAGGACTTGATCGTCTTGTATCCCCTGACAGTCAAAGTCTCCTTTTCTGGTTCTGGAATGCTGTCTGGGATTGGAGCATGCTGCATGTCACTG
This sequence comes from Smithsoniella earleae, assembly GCA_032356285.1. Taxonomy (NCBI): domain Eukaryota; kingdom Viridiplantae; phylum Chlorophyta; class Ulvophyceae; genus Smithsoniella; species Smithsoniella earleae. The sequence continues at coordinate 6,819 of JAULKQ010000310.1, forward strand.
AAAGGGGGAAATGTGAGCCTGTAGGGGGGCTCAGGCCACTTATCTTGGGGGAGAACCTCTCCCTGGTTGTCCACAAATTGCACTTTGAACGAAGGGAAAGCCTCTGGGACATGGGCAGCATCTAAAAACGTGTCCCTGAAGTCAATGTGCCGATTGGCTCCTTCCAGTGCCTGCATCACAGTACTAAGCAACTCGACAAGGGACTCAGAAGAACTGACAGCACAAGGAACTAGAGTGTGTGGAACTTACAGTGTACTGTGTGTCCTCAGGACTGCCATACCCCAGGAAAAGATCATGCATCCATTTCGGGATAACGGTGGTCTCAATCATGACATCTCGAATGCTCTCCAAAACTGCCTTGAAGTTATTCTCCTTGGCCTTGCGGCGTTGAACTATATTGAAGGAAGAATAAAGCTCTGCAACACCGCCTTTCCCTTTGTGCTGCACACCAGCTTCAGGCTCCAAGTTGTCCACGTCAATCTGGTACTGCGCACTATCCAGGGCAAGCAAGATTGTGCGCCTGGTGCCTGAACGAGGCTTCATGGCATCTTCAGGCCGTATCCGGCCCCTGAAATCGTTGAAAAGGGCACCATCTGCGTCTCGGATTTCAATCACTTCAGCCCCTCTCAAATACCTGCAATGGGCAATAGTTACTGCGATCATTTCCAGGGGTTACGGAAACCTTTGTGCAGATTCCCTTCACGGGGTGACTATTCAAAATACCTAAGATCTGATGGCCTAACAGCAGCTCTGTTACCACTTCCTGGAGCAGGGGTAGCCTTTGCTGTTGAAGTAGCCTGGATAGTCAGTAAAAACAACACATCATGTTCCTTCAGCTCATCCCACTCATTGCGAATTTCTGGCCTATTAAATTCTGCCAAGTCAATCACAAGCTCCCCAGTGACAGCAGCAGGTTTCACTTCACCAACTCGTGGCCTCGCTACCTCCACTACAACGAATGAAACAATCCTGGCAGCCATGCGGTGCCAACCACCAAACTTGGTTACCCCAGCTGCATCTTGGTGAGGTTGTAATCTCTGCAAAGTTACTCACATCAACCTACAGTCCATAGGGAAAATATACAATGAACCACCAAACGCAACCATATTTTCGAGACAAGCTAAACTGTCCAGTATCATTGTGCTGTACGATAAAGCGAAAGGGAATAGCACGCACATGAAGTGTGTCTGAAACGTCCTCCCTTATTTCATAAGTCGACTCCAGACGAAACAGATTGAAGTTTCGGAGGAGATAGTCCCAGAAAGTTAGAAACTGCAGGTTTAGCTTGGGAAGTGCAAGAGGTGTGTCCCCAGTGTAGTGTGCACTGGGGATCTGTTTCGAATCCCAAAGCAGAGCCTCTGTTGGGTAGAGAGGCATGGCTGCGATGGCTGCTCTGGGAGTGGCTCGTGCGGCAAAGTGTGACACGAGAGCCTCTCTGACAAACTCGTCTCCATGCAGACTACAATCTGACTCACGTACAAGACGGAGCTGCGTACACGCCAGCTGGGTTAGCTGTTCCAGCGACAAAGGTTTCAGGGATGCAGCTAGATTAGCACGATTGCGAATGGATGCACAGTTGGTGAGCGCCAGAGTCCGTAAAGCAGGCCAACGTGAGAAAAGTAGGCGTTGCAGCTGCAAAACTGCATCGTCTGCTCGCCGGCCCAGCTCCATGTCTGTCAGGGCGTCCCCAGAGTGATTATCTATCGGGAAGTTGGTGTAAAACGTCAGCTGATCCAGAATCTGACAAAACAGGGTTCCAGCGGGGTGTGAAGCTATGGGAGAGAGCCGGGCTTGGACCACAACTGCTCGCTCAGCAATAACCGCAGTTAAAAACCTTCTTGTAGGCAATTGGGACAACAAGTCAACGAACAGCTCTAAATAACGCTCACAAGCTTGGAGTGCACCCTCATCTACGCCCAGGGCAGTGCTCTCTGCTGGAGGCTCTGCTTCAGGAATAATATTGTCAATATCAAGAGAGACATCCTCCTCGTTACCTTCTCCTGCAGTATGATGACAGAAGGTTGACAACGAATTCAGGCTACTCGAACAGTCATGCAAGTAACATTTAGCGAGGAAGGCCTAACCAGGGAAGCGCTCTGGAGCAGTCCCACAGACAAGTGCACACTCAGATGAGCTGCTTCTGTGTACTAGATCATAACGAACTTATTGTGATAGCCGTGAAGCATCACATTTCATACAAACACCTTCATATTCGTACATGTTGAAGTCAAATTAATCATGACGTAAATTACCAACGAATCAGAAGTTCTGCCTATTGTCAACAACCAGCACTCATTAGAGAGAGAGAACAATCTGTAAGCATTGGAAGTGCAATATCTGTTGACATGACTGAGCTCACCTGGTGCAGCTTCATCCCCACTCTCATTGTGATCTTCAGGTGGCAAGTCTTCCAACCTCAGTGGTTCACTAGGGTTGTCAAAGAAATGCGCCTCTTCCATGAACTGGGCATCAACATCTTTGTCCACTGTCTGGGCTGAGTTGTCAACATCCATTGGCTTAGTATCACTGAAATCATGCTGAGATGATGGATCAGGCTCATCTGTGACCATTTCGTCCTTGACTGGGGAGCTATTGATCACCTTGGGTAGAAGAGAGAGGAAGTGGTTGATCAACGAAGGCAAGAAGGTAGCCTCAGGGCGCTTTTCCATGGGAACGTAATTGCTCCCCTGTACATGCAGAATCTTGGTGGACAGGTGCCAATGAACAGAATAACTACACTACTGTAGGCTGCATTTCAACAACTGATGGAGAGCCCTGTGATGAGTTGAGGATGCAATAAACAAGGGATGTGACACAAAGTACAAGTGCACGACACTCTGTGTTGTACAAATTGGTGTACTTGCAGTGTGCATTGATTTGTGCCCTGCTTTGAACACGCCACTGAGGGAGTACAATTGGCATGCCTTCGAAAGGGCAACAGAAAGTGATCTTGTCTAAAGTAGGAGGTATTTGTAATGTTCAATGCACTGGAGACAGAGAACGGGATGTGTCAACCTCAGAGGGGCACACAAGGGTACGCATTATAGGTGCAGCATACATCTGTGGCTGCTTTAGAGGCTGCTTTTTTGTCCTTTTTTGCCAATGATCGCCACTTCTTGGCTGCAGCCGGGTTACGGGCAAGTTCAAGCTCCCTTCTAGCCGGTGAAAGGGCAGACCATACAGGAAGGCTTGCCAGCCGCATCACAGCAGTGCGAACATGCTCTGCCTCCAAACTCTGGAACAGATGAATGACAAATCGAAGATACTGCTCTACTTCGTTAGGAGCCATGTTTCGATCCCCCAGACACAATCCTGCTTCCCCGATCTTGATGGCTTTCTGCAGAAATGCTTGCCATGCCTGCTCATTAGTGTCTTCACCCTCTGCATAATCTACATGACAATTGCATACAAAGAAATCAACACAGAGAACAACATGGCACACCTAGGACCGGACATGACCAACTGGACTTCGAAGCTCCTGTAGCTTTAACACACAATGATTCGAAAGACGTATCCTAATGATTAGGGGCTACACACCAACAGCATCACCTGTAGCCGTTGACTGCAAGAACACATCCCAAGCCGGCACCCCCTCTCTTATCTTCTCATTCACCATCAAGATGATCGACATGGTGTGTTCCGGAGTTGCCTTTTCAGCTTCATAGTGAGGCCATAGGTATCGTTCCAGATATTGCGACAGTTCTAATATCTGCACCCGTCTCAAAGCCGCGCTAGACGGTCGCTTCTTCGCAAGCTCCGAGTAGTACAGCCTTGTCACCACTCTTGGATCGAACTTAGCCTTGGGAGCACATAAGCCCCAGGTACGCTCAGCAAGGGCAATGACAACGTCACTGCGTAGTTCAGAGAACGTCAATGCGGCACCGCTTGGCTGAGCGAGAACCATGCGAGTTTGTTTTGCTCGCAACAGTGGATCAGGACTTGCTGCAGTGGTTTGAGGTGGCTCCACACGATTCGATGCATCGGGGGGAGGTTGCGGCGGAGGATGGGGAGTTTGAAGTTGTGCCTGAGATGCGGATTGACTTTGGACCGAAGCTACAGCAGCTGCGTGGCGCTTTAAAACCCTTGCAGCACGTTTCTGATAAACCCGGTAGTGTGGACCAGCCTGAGGCTGCCAGTTCCCCTTGTCTTTGGCCCCCCGTTGTTTACCTTGTAAAGCTCTCTTATTCTGGTTATTCTTGACCTGACTCTCTTCTGGTTTTCCATCCACGCCATGGTTGGACTTACCGGACGTCGCAGGAGCCTTTGCAGTAGTCTTTGCTCGATGTTCATGTTGCTCGAGTTGAGAATTGCTGTCCTGTTCACAACGGGATTCCGTTGCTTCGTGGTCGTCCGTAACCAGCTGCCTCCCAGCTTTGTGCAGTGGCTCTGCTTGCGTTCTAGGTGCATCACTGGGTGCCTTGCGCTTTTTAGCCTTATCCTCGTGGGTTGACTCCCCTACAAGCTTCGAATGTGATCACACGTTGGACAGCAAGAGTGAGCCACTTCCACTGTGCACCGGTTTACTGTGATTCGGGTGGAATTTAGAGTGACTTTGTACTTCAAGGTGAAATGTAAACATCTAACTGTCATATGTTTTAACATATACACGCGGACAGCTTCTGTGTGCGGCTCCAGACCCAGTAAGCAGCCAGAGCACGCACGGTTAATCGGTGGGCAGGCGTGATAACACCAGTAGATGAGAGAATACATTTATGTAGTGCCGCATTCATATTCGCAGAGAGATACGCGGCAGTGATCCGGGGTGCGGCTGGATGGCATACCTGTCATATCTTTGTCGACCAAGTCTCAGGGTCTAGGAGAAGTCTCCTGGCATATGAATGCAATGATCAGATCATGAGACAACCGCTAAGTCGCATATTGTTGCATCGTAAAGATACCTTCAGCCCGCAAGCGTGATGTACCTCACGAGCGGCTTGACAACGTTACACCTTCAAACAAAGAGCGTACATGAGAGAGTGCGGAAACGCTCCCTTTTTGTTGAATGTTTTAAATATACGTGTCAGATCAGCGTTTTGTGAGGGTGCTGGAAGAAATGGTGCATGTTGTTCGGTTACGCCGGTGCGATCGCAAGTGAGCTGGTGGCCACACTGCTTGCCCCCCAGTACATCCAGAATCCATTGGGATGAACTCACGGAAACAGAAACCGTGGTTAAGATGACGATGTTAGTCCTATAACAAACAAAACTGTACTCTCGTGTACCCCGAAAGCTGTAATTGGAGCAAATTTACTTGCGCACGTGTAGGAATTGAGTTGTTTGTTGCTACCTTGGCCCGGTATACATTGATTATGCAATATGTCTTTCAAAGAAGGGATTCTGATTCGTGAGGCCGCGTTCAGCGTACTTGGATATGAACAGTTGCCAGTCACCCATCAATCGCGCAAACCTGTTACTGTGCTCACTTCCGAGAGTGAAATATGCAGGCGACTTGCGATATGCTCTTGTATTAAAGATCAAATAAGACAAATATCGCACTTATTAAACAATTCCGGAAGCTCAGTCCTGAACGAGCTGCTTGTTCTGGCTGTAGCATGTTTCCGTATTTTTCGAATCGCGAATTCAGTTTCCAGCACCCTCGCTCACCATCCAAGCAACCCCTTTCTTAGACAAGAAGTACCAGTACGTACCAAACAAACAATTTTTATATATTTTTACTCGCTTCGTTTTTACATCTGCAAATACACTCTTGAGTCGCGCAGGCCAACCAACCACATCGACAAAGGCCTGGTTTCGACGCGGATAGTTGGGCTCTCTCACAGATTTCTGCAGACGGAGAAAACACCATCAGTCCGGTCAAGCTGCCACAGTATCTGGTTATCTCGCTAGCAATCTTTTCTCACCCGTTGGGCATTACGGTTCTCTCTTCAGATCCTTCAACAGCACTGCAATGTGCGTCCATAAAAGTTGGAGGGCCCATCAGCATCATGGGCACAAGCCCCACAGAAAATAAAATCAACGACGCAATAAACAAGGTCGAAGCGGAGTTCCCTGGAATACGCTGGTGGGCTGCAAGAGCTATTTTCATGCAGCAGCAGCTGATGGCACGACCTTGCGTCTCCCTGCAAAGAGCCTTACTACATCTCACTTTCAAGTATTCACCCAAGATACCTGATTGCGAGCTCTCATATCTTAGTTCCCTCGTTACACCACCAAACTCCAGGAAACCAACAGAACCATGTGCTGTGAGAGCTGTGCTACATGCTGCCTGGAATCTGGAATGCTCGTTAATCTGGCTGAACTATCGCCATGTGAGTGCGGCTACACAGCACCTAGACGACGCAGTCAATCTCCTGGGTATGAAGCTGACGACGACTGGGGCTCTGGGAAAGCGCACAGAAGCGCAGCAAGACGCCAAAGCTCAAATGGTTCTGCAAGTCCAATGGCAAGAAGGAGGAATCATAGACGGTAAGAGTATGCTAGATAGGCTCCAGTGTAGTGCTGATGCTGCATCTGACGTTTGGCCGCAAGCTGAGCAAAGTGAGAACTCCGCATGGGCAGGCTGGGTAGACAACAGTGGAGTTAGGCACGTGCCTCTGCTGCACAACTACGCAGGTTTGCGTTTCGTCCCTTCATCTATCAGCTACTCTAAGGCCCCGATGGCACTCAAGGCGGATGAATTCAGCATCGCTGCAGGTAAAACGGTTCGACTGGCGCCGTTAGAACAAGCAGCGGTGCTGATGCATGCTACACTGCAATGCCACGGGAAAGCACACGCTGCAAGCATGGCTGATTGGCTAGCAGCGCCTGCTGTAGAAGCGATCTTAATGCAAGATCGCACGGTGTTCTCCGTCGTTTCATTTACGCTGCTACTTCGTATCCGCCACGAGCTGGGGCGCTCTCGTGTGAGGGAACGAGGCCACATCGCCCTGCAGGCGCTGTACGACTTCCTAAACGTGCGGCTTTCGTGCATGTAGGCAATAACACATCAAGGGAGCATGATTAGCTTGATTAAGGAGGGCGTTGATGGCCGTTTAGGGGTTTGGCTTGGAAACGCGTTGATGTAGTGGTGCTGTGGTGGCATGCAGGATATCCCTTTGGAGCCACACAAGGTAGAGGCACTTCTCTACACTACACCTATGCCTCTTCATGCGGCTTTGCGTGCAGAGGCGGCCGGAATCTGGGCAAAGATGGGCATGATGGGGAGTGCATTGAAAGAATACGAAGCTCTGGAGAGATGGGATGACTTGATTGCATGCTACATGAGCTGCAACAAGGCAGTTGCAGCGGAAACAGTCCTACTTCAGCGTCTCGAAGTTGACGAGAAGAATCCAGGGCTGCTGTGTGCGATGGGGCAGCTGAGGAATCAGGACTCCTGGTTTCAGAGGGCCTGGGATGTGTCCGGTGGGAAGCATGCGCAAAGGTATGGGCACAAGCAAGCTCCGTGGGATCGGTGCACTGGTTTTTTTTTACTTCGCTGAAACCCCTGTAGTCAGCGAGAGCTTGCCCGATCGGCGCTGGCTAAGCAGAACTACGAACGTGCTATCAAGCACTTCACCCTCGCTCTGTCGCGCAATGCACTGGATACGGAATGTTGGTTTGGGCTTGGTTTCGGTGAGCTCAAGCAGGGCCCCTCCCGGCAGGGGCATGCCACTGCCGCCTTCACCAGAGCAGTGCAGTGCGACAGTAGTCATGGAGAGTCTTGGAATAATTTGGGAGCCTTACACGTGGCTGCCGGGAGGTTCAAGCCCGCCCTCACTGCACTGTCCATGGCTGTCAAGTACTGCAACCCTACGTGGCAGGTGCGTCCTATACTCAATGGGAACATCCATTCTGTGATCAGAATCCAGGGTCTGTAATATGTCAACTTTAAATAGTAAATTCGATAGGTCGCACAGTATATTGAGTCGTCGAGAGCAGAGTTGATGCATCTACAGAGTTGTGTCAGGGGCCTAGCCAATCAGCTAGGACGTGCCAGGCATCGGGTATGCTTCGGCGCGAATTGAATGGAGTGCCACAGGGTAATCAAGGAGGCCATGTGTCCCTGAGTACCTTGGGTTCACTTACCACTCGTAAATCATGTTATTCTAACGTTATAGACCGTAAGCGATCGGAGACATAACAGAATGAGTGAGTGGGTCCTGTGTGGGTGGGGCTGCTGTACATAAATATGTACATACCACTGTAGCTGCTCGCAGATCTTCGACAACCATGCCATTGCAGCTGTCAAGTGTCAAGACTACAGAATCGCAGCAGCGTCGTTCTGCAAGGTGCTGGATCTGTCAGCCAAACGGGTGAACAACGAGGTGCTGGAGAGTCTTGTTGCCCAGGTGGAATCTGACAGGGGAAGGACTACTCTGCCTGGTGCAACACCTCCAGGTAGCTCCTCTGGTGAAGCAGGGCATCAGCAGGAGGAGCCAGAGCTGCTGGGGGATAGCGAAGAAGACTTCCACTTGGGGCAGCAAGCCGCCGAAATGCTAGATGCTTTTGCTTGGTTGCAGTTGAACACGGCTGCTGGTGCTAGTGATGAGGCTCCCAACACAGGGGGAATTTTGGACCAGTCTTTACCGGACTCAGTGCGGCAGGATGTTGCTGCAAGGCAACGTAGTATTACAGTGTGCTGCTTTCTAGCTCTACTTAATCTGAGGCTGCAAGTCGCTGAAATGCTTGGGTTAGCTCTCTTGTGCGACCAACAGAAGCATGCAGGAAGGGCATGTTAAGAAGTGTGTGGAGAGAGCTGCGTGTGCTCCAGAACCTATGCCTGAGACTCTCTCCTGCATTTTTCGTTTCTATCGTGCTGTGGGAGACTATACGTCAGCAAAGAGCTCCGGTTTCAAATGGCTGCGGTCAGTTCAGGGTCAAGGCTGGAGCCAAGATGATGAGGCGATCAACTCGGTCGAAAGGTGTTGCAGATGCTTGATAGAGTGCGCGGCTCCTCCACCTCCGGCTGCTGTTCCACTTGTTTCTCTACTGAAGATGTTTGCAGTCTTTATGGGCGTTGGCGAGTTGTTTGCAGAGTTTGGGAGGATGGCTATAGTGGGTGTGCTGATGCAGCTTCTTTGAAGAGTTGGTGGTCGCCCCTGCGGCTCCAGGTGGCCTCAGCAAGCAAATCCGTTTCCAGGGCTTTTGGCGACGACGATGGCCGTGCAGTTGTGCTGCAGGAAATGCTTTCATATATTGTAGAGAAGTTGAAATCTGCACACGGCGCATGAGTGGAAAGATAAACCATCAAATAGTCTGTCCACGGTTTTTCACTGTCAGGTTCCTGCTCCAGGATATTGATGTAACAAACTTCAATTTGCCACAGTCCAATGAATTTCATTCAGGGAAACAAGAAAAGATTGTACATTGGCATCTTGACATACAGCTCATCATTTTGTGTAATCAGATACAGTTATTTGCCAATATCTTAAGCTGTGCTGAAAACAACGGGAATGCATTTGTTTGTTTAGTAAGTAGAATCAACCTGTTGAGAGTTGCACTGAGTGCCAGTGGTACAACTGGTTGTCCCATTCATGCAATGTGTGGTTTACTGAATATTATGACCATGGCACAGCATGTTGAGACAACTTAAGATATGTACCACACCAAGATTTGCCTGGACAAAGTACCTGTCACCATTGTGAGAGTGAATTTTTAACAGGTATGAGGAATCTGCCAAGTGTACATTGTACAGGTTTTTGCACAGAATCATAAAAAGCAACCTGTAAAGAGAACATCTTTGCACTCATGCATTGTTTGAGTGTTCTATGGCTTAACTAGTGACGACGAATGGGTTATCTTCTCCTGGTCTCCCCTCAAAGAACAATATTTGCGCCATGTTTACATCTGGGGGTAGTGATTCCCCCAGCTACTTCTCATTCTGCATGTTCAACATTAACGCTTTACACTGACACGGTTTCTATTAGCTCTTACAAGCATTTCTCCCACCCAGTGAAGTTGACATTGTGTTACTCAGTACTTTCTGGACCTATGTGAAAAATAACCTTACACATAAGTACAGGCATTGTGCCTTCCACATGCTACACAAGTCAATAATTCGCTGGTTCGGGGCTGTTTCCTCCGTCTCCTGCCATAAACATGTGCAGAAGTTCTGGTCAGACTTCCCACACTACTTTGGCACAGAATATACAGAATGTAACTTGCCCACTTTCGTAAAATATCCGCAAAGCCTGGAGTGATCTCCAACTCATAGATGATTTTCATATGATTCACTCGAATTTCCTTCCTCTGTTGCTTCACACGGTTGCAACTCCGGTAGCGGGGGAATGTCCCTGCTTGCGTCACAACCTTATCTGACAACCCCAATCCTGCACTCTAGAATCCACAAGAACGTAAATTGAATTGTCTAGTAACAATGCAACTCTCGTGTTGCATATTTCCGAAGCATCATTGTCTGCGCTTGAAACTGCGCAAACTAGTCCTCGGTTTCCTTCGGTAAACTGCGTTGCAAAAACATGTAGATATCATCGTTAGATCAGTCTGCCGCATCTACATGTTACCTCTCTACATGTACCCTCATACTCGTATTCACATTGCGCATCTGCAAGTTGCGAGCATACTCCAGACGATTTCGACTAGAAAATATTCGCCACTTCGATAAACTGATTCTTGAAATCAGTGTTCACCACACCTCATCGCAACCTAAGAATCACTATAGAAAGGACCAAAAGGACCTCATACATCTTTTTATTGTAGCTTAACGTCCTCTCACCCTCTCAAAAGGCCGCAGGAAATGACCGAAAGTATCGTACGAAGATGACACAAATTCGGGCGTATCAACATCTATTCCACTCCCCAACACTTCAAGGCAGCGATATTCTCTCAGTGGCAAGACTTTGCTCTGATTGTGCAGATATAAACAACACGTACACCGGAAACGTGCGAAAAGATCTTCCCCGATCAAAATTGCTTACTTCTTGTTCCTCTTTCGTCTCTATGAAAACCAGACAAACACCAAATAGATTGTCGAACGAACTGAAGAAAGACGTGCGACTTAACCGTTCACTGCCATCGAGACAGAGTGCCTAGAACTGTCCATCCTGTCCTCATAGAAGTCGAGGCTATCATTCGATGGATGGTGAAGAAACTTCAGGAACGTGCCGAATCCCAAGAGCCCACGGGATCCCGAAAGCGTCGACTTGCGTGCAGGAAGAGAGCTCGGAATTTTGACAGCATTAGAATTCACTTTCGATTTAGTTTCAGCTGCCAGGAGCTCTGCTACCTTGTCAGCAGGAATGTGGTCCTCAAGCACTTTCATAAGATCCTTGATACTGACCTGAACACCACTGATAAAGCCTCAGCTTACATTTCTAAATCACTTCCTCCATCCAAAACTGGCGACGAAATACTGCGCACCTTTCCATCTGCATCAGTATCGATGCTGTCGAAAGCGCGGCGAGCAATCTCCAGCCAGCGCTGCTTTTCGTGAGTCTGCAAATAATTCCAATCAATCTGGCTGGCAATCACAGAAGAGCAGCTCACAGAGGCTTTCGAGCCGCCAATCGCGTTCATCAGTCGCTGCACTTCTGCATCAGTTAGCGTGTACCCCATCTGCTTTAGTCCCATGGCAAGGTCTGTGTGTGTGACCTCGGTTTTCCCGATAACATTGAGGCGTTCCAACACGCTGATGATGGCAC
>JAULKQ010000321.1:0-18411 GCA_032356285.1 Smithsoniella earleae
AGGGGTTAGGGGCTCACATGGTCAGTTGTAATTAGTAAGGAAACAAACATGAGAACAACACCTTTGTTATCTGCAAGCCACTCCTTCTGATCTGTTGAATGCAGTATCAACCTGTGGCAAGTAGCGCCTGTTGCACACAAGCAACAAGGGTGCTTATGTACTCTGTAAAGGTACAATCAGGAGCAATGCACCGATAAATGATAGTTCGAATGTCATCCGTCATTGAGCAAGCGGAAATGTTGGAAAAGCGCAAACCCTTTCGGATTTAATTGTCTGAGATCTCACGTTGTCGGTTATATAGTGTACTAGTGTACTATAGTGTACTAATAGTGTACTAGTGTTATATAGTGTACCAGCTGAGCATGCAGAAGTTCATCTCAGGTTCCACTGGTGCTGGTGCAGACCCTCTGGATCGGGAATGGAAGCCCGTTCACACGGTACCGCTGCTGTCCATAGCAGGATCAGACCTCGCATGCACGGTCATGCAGCTGGATCGGCTGGTATCGGGGGACGTCCACTTGGGATCGTTCGACGGCGAGATTGCGTCAGCGTCTTTCGTCCGCCCAGATGGCATCGACAACCCGGACTACATGCATTCTGTCACGAGGCCTCACGCAGGCCCTGTGGCTGCTCTGGCCCTGTCTCCGTATTTCAATGACATCCTGCTCAGTGCGGGTGACTGGACGTTTCATTTGTGGCGTGTGGGCGTTCCGGACCCCATCTTTACTGCTCGCAGCTCCCCCGACAAGTACATGGCTGGGGTGTGGAGCCCCACCCGTGAATCTGTTGTCTTCTTGGGCCTTGCTGACGGCAGCCTGCAGTGCTGGGATCTCCTAGACAGGTCCGCGAACCTTCAGCATCGATGTCCTCCTCCCTTCACCACGTCGTTTCTAATAGCATAATTTTGAGCTCGAATTGGGCAATTTTGTGTGAAACTGGGCTCGCAACTGTGAAGTCACTGGTGCTCCACCGCCAGTTCAGTCACACACTTAAGTGCGACAACACTGTGCACGCAGCCTGCCCAAAATTAATAATTAATTCGACAGGTTTTGGCATTTGATTGTCTGGAGAAGCTAAGTTGTCAATTGTATCACCAGCTCTGGATTGACCTAGCAGAACTACAGAGCTCAAAACTCAAGATACTGTGTGGAGTCATGGTGAGAAGATTATTTTTGGTGAATGGGCGAAGGAGGTCGGCCTGATGCGACTCGGCAGCTTTCCTCTGCTTTGTCTTTGTGTTGGGGTAACAGGTTGTGGGCAAGTGGTCGAATTATCCAGTTGGGTTTTAGACCACAGCCATGTGTGAAGGTCCCACGAGGCCACCCTGAGCAGCCCGGTGTGTGCCTGTGCCATCAAAGCCCTGGCGTTCAATACTTCTGCAGCCACGCCGAAAGACCAGCTGCTGGCCATCGGGGATGAGGAGGGTGTGCTGCGGGTGGCTGAGGTGCCGTCCATCCTCCGCAGCCCTCCTCCTGGGGAGCACGCCCGCATGGTCCACTTCTTGGAGACTCAAACTGCAAAAGTTGCAGACATCGCCTCCCGCCAGGTGGGGCCCCTGCTTCCCATCTGCACTGTGCTTTCTTCCAGTTCGGACTACTCACTGCTGTTCTCAACAGGCTGGTTTTGTCTGATAGTTAGCGCGAAAGCTGGCTGTGAGGTCTGAAAAGGAAGTATTCTTCTGCTGACAAAGGCTGGGGTCGTGTGGCGAGGTTGACCAGGGTTGTGTTCTTGCCGAGGAGCAATTAAGGCTTGCATACAATTTCTGTGGAGTCAACTGCATTTTTTCTGGCGCATGTGTACTCTGTTCGTACATTGCTGGTCTCAAGACCGCCAAACTTCTGGATACACACTATGAACAAAAGATCTACAAACCAATGTGGCACCAGCTAGCCTTGCTCAGGCTTGGAGTCGAGTTCTGTTGAAAAGTTTGCATGGCAGTTCTCATTTTCAACCCACTACGCCCCCGGACCGTAGCCGATACTGCTGAAGAATTTTCGTTTTGTGTTCTAAAGCTGTAGGTGACAATGAATCTTGTTCGTGGTTGGTAACGGTGTGATTGGAAGAATGCGCTGGTGATTATTGTAGGGTGCTCGCGATGCTCGCAAGAAAGAGATTGAGGCTGAGCGCGCAGCATTGGAAGAAGCTGAAGGAGAGAGTCGTGAAGGTGGCGAAGATACTCGGCCTGGAACGGGGCTCGCTGTAACAGAGACGACGAAGGAGGTCGCCCGGGTGGAGAAAGAGTACTTGGCCGTTGAAGCACAGCTGAAAGAGCAGCTCGGGTTGTCTTCTGGTATTGTGATGGGAGGATAGCTGAATTGAACAGGGTGAACGTTGATAGTAATGCAATCATTAACTTCTGTTTAAATGGTGGCTTGAATGGGTAGCAATCTCTGAGCCCGTTTTGCTTTCTCGCAACCCCTTGCTTCCTCGCATTGATTATTCGTAAGAGATCCGACATATCCATGAGTGAGAGCATTAACTGGCAATTTAGAGCACTGTGAGATGCTATCCAGAAAATCTCGCTTCGCAAGTTACGTGCGCGCTGACGCTTAGTTACGGGGCCTTGCACAAAAGCACACCACCATTAGCAGAATCCGTGAAGCCGAGTGTGTTAGTTATCCTACTCGACTATCGATAAACGGAAGTTCTAGCTGATTACAGCGGCCAAGCTCGTCGGCCTGCAGGATCCATCATAAACACCTGAGATAGAATAAGCAATGATAGAGGTTTCAGCTTTCAACAGGCTTGAAAGCAGGAAGTGTTCCATCAGAAGATTATTCGTGCTACTACCGTTTGGGGGAGTGAGGATATTCCAGGTCAACAACACCTTCGACACAGTTACGTCGTTCACGTTTCTACAAGTAAAGAAATAGTATTGAATAACAGATTTCTTAATAATGAATAGATTACGGCATTATCTTGTTCAAATCGTTGCATCAACTAGCGCGGGGGGAGACGCAAGGATGAAGGCAAACAAATGAATGAGGGTCCAAATCTTGCCGACCGACTCAAGCGTATAAGAACAAGGAACAGTTTTATCAAATGCGTTGTTCTATGAAGTAACGAAAGTAGCTTGATTGCAAAAGCATCACGAGGAAGGAAACTGGCTTGAAACTGAACCGAGTGCGTCGACAGCAAGGTTGCTGTCCCTAACTTCTAACACTAGCCTCATTAACGCAAGAAACGCGTACACAGCGGAACAAGACCTGCACCAAACAAGAGACTCAGTTTATCCTGTGGAATAGTGTTCTCGCACAGATGAGTGTAGAGAGAGAGGCTGAGTCATCATGCATCAAGCGGGTATAGATTTGCCTACGCGCTGGCAATTTTGTTGTCAAAGGAAAAAACATCTCGCATCACTATTGATGGCATTATGGAAAAATTCACAGTGCAGGCTGTTTTGTACTGGAGCGCTGTGTCGCAACGTGTGGATATCCTGTAGGGGGACTTCTACCTGGATACTTCGTTCCAGTCATGTGCCAGAATATCCTTGCAGCACCTGTTAGCCCATAGCACAAATATTCTCCTGATTGGAGCTTCAGATGGCTTCTTTGCTCGCTCATGGCTCGCCTCTGCACAGGCATTCGCACTTCGCACAAATTACGCCAAGACTGAGCACCCACAATGAGCGAATCACACTCAAAGGTTCTGCTTCAATTATATGCGAATTTTTCATTATCGCGGTAAGCAGGTGAGGTTCTAGTTTCCCCCAAGCGCCAGTTGCATCTAGCTTACATGCCTATACCTGAGTTAAGGATTGATGCAGTATATTGTACCAACGAGGTCTTTATCCTTCTGAATGCTTCAAGTCTGTCCGAAAGTATGGTCTCACCGTTGTCGTGATTGAAGAAGAAAGCCTTGCACGGTACTTAAACTGCGTCACAACCAACATTAACGCATGGTTAAGGAGAGGACAGCTGAAACAGTTGACGTTGGCGATAGTCGACAAAGACTCGAAAGATGTGGTTGAAAGATGGATTTTTGGTGTTGAGAGCGACGCGGGCGTAGTTGTGGGCACGAGGTGTGACAAATAGACAAGCACGCTTGCCAAGGTGTCGCTTCGCAACCCTTGAATATTCTTTGTACGCAGTCCACCCCCGGAAAAGGAGATTAAAACCATCAACCGTGAGATTGCTGCACTCATGCGACAGATAACTTCCACCGTGTCATTCCTGCCGCTGCTCAGTGAAACATGTACGACTCTGCCACTCATAGATGAAATAAGAATTCCAAGCAATGAAATGATCTGGCATCCTGGTGGCTTTTGCAGTATTTGGGATATCGGTAGCGAAGAAATTGCAGATTTTATGGATATGCAGGCCAGTTTGACTTACTTGCGCACACAACAAATCTTTCCGAGGTACCCGCAACGTGTGTCGAAACTTTAGACCGAGACATTTCCAGTGCTGCATCCGTTGACTTATCGACGTTCTCAACCGTTGTGCACACAGTGGCGACGCGTGTCAACTTCAAGAATAAGAGCGAGCCTTTGTAAAACGAGCTCTTTACGTACGGGATATATCGAGGGGCGGTAATTAGCGGCGTTCAGTACTTCAGCTCAGCTCTTTGTGCGGCTTTTACGATATGTCTCCATATCCAGCTACTGGCCAGTACATACTTTTGTACGTGCACCGAAAGGCGGAATTGCCGTGATATTGCCGCTCAACTATGCCAAGTCTGCACTCTGCTGGAAAACTTTTTTCGGGTCGGTCAAGTGCCACAGTTAATGGAAGGATTGTAGTGGGTATTGCTCAGGATAATCGCCCAATGCAAGTCGACTTATCTTGAGCTTGCTCTGAGAGCTTTAGGAGGATATCAAGGATGCCAAATATGCAGATATGAACTCCTCGACCTCGCGAGGCCTCGCTGAAACCCCAATGAAATGAAGGGTGCTATCTCTGACCAGATCCGCATCTACACCAGGCTCGGGATCTATGTGCTGGTTACCGTTCATACGAGATTATACGGATAAAAAAATGGGTGCAAGAGTTCAAGAGTGGTAATATCCAGAAAGTTTTCTGGGGTTGCTTTGAAGTAGCAAGTTATTTTGGTCAGTTTTTCTGAGAAAAACAGGTTTTTTCTGCGAGATTGTGGGAGAACGAGGTACTGCACGTAGATCAGTGCAGAGTTCCAAGCTCTGTTGATGAGTGGTTTGTCAAAAGAACGAATGTGGTGAGAGGGACCAATCAGATAGCTGTCTTTCGTAGGTAGTATCTTCTGTTTATATTAATCAAGACCACACACACCTCCCTGCGCATGTAATATAGATTGTAAATCTATAACCGGGTACAATCTTTCTTACTGTTAAATTTTTTGTGACAACCTCACACATGATTCACGCACGGATGAGTTTGTAGTCAACGTTATCTGTTGTTCTGATGTAAGAGCATGGGGCCCTGATTATGCAGTAACCTTCACAAGCAACGGATCAGACATACAAGGTTCTTACACAATTACGTTCCTGATCCCTCTGGGAAAGTATCAGAAAAGATTTCTCTTACACGATTTCGTTGCCATGACGTACAATGACTGTAAATTACTGCTACTGTAAATTACTCCAGCATGGGCTGTGGTGCACGAATTTCGCCAGCATACAGGTATAAAAGATGAAGGCTGGGTGTTCTTTGCGTCCATATCACCACTTTCTGCTCCAATTCTTGCAGGATAACTGAGCTGTGACTCGCAACTCGATTAGGCAAGAAAGTGGCTGAGAGGTGGTGGGAATCTTCGACGTAACTTCAACCTATTTTATTTCGCCTAACAAGGTAAGCCTAGAAGGCCAAAAGCGCGATACATTTCTGAGGAAATCGTAGTTCATGCGGAACATTCAAGTAGGTTTCATTCATCCAACGCCTTAAACCGATTCTTGCTCGCGTTTATTTCGTGAAGACTCCGTTAAGAAAACATTAGAATGCAGCCAAGGATATTGGGATGTACAACGTTAGGATATAAAACACATCATTTTGGAAAGTTTCGGTAGTCAAACACCGGATAGGCGACCTCCTGCCTGGGACTGTGTCGTTCTGTCGCTTCCCGAACCACTTCGCATCCGCAGCTAATTTTTTATAACGATAAAACCAAGTCATCACGGTGAGTATGCGATACTAGCATCTATATAGCCCTACATGGCCCTACAGGGCTATATAGCAATTGAATACATGCCAGCATTGGAGTATCTCATGCTCCTCAAGTGTAGGCAGACTATCATGTGTCTATCGACGTTCTTTATTGGTAACTGCAACCTCTGACGAGAAGTTTTGTATTCTGTGTGAGTTCCTTGTCCTGCTTTGGATGCGTGTTTCCCAGGGAATTTATCGGCGTCTGTAGCAGCTGGAGCCATTATTGGTGTTGTTGCATTTCTTCGTACACATATATCTTAGAGATAAAGTAATAGCATAAAAGTATATCATAATAGCATGAATCAGTGATATACTTCGCTGGTCCTCATCCAATGAATCTGTGTCAGGCTGCACTGAGACAGGATTGCCGATTTCATTTCATGCTGCTTTCAACATCTCTTGCAGTGGACAAATTTGTTTGTAGTGGTCTAAATGTCAGAATAGTTAGCTTCTAAAGGACATATTCTGCAGTATCAGTCTTAATGATATCATAACAGCTACAGGCCCTTGGGATCACCATCTGATACACCAATTTGAATGGGTTTGGACATGGTTGAGTTGGGACAGAAGCGTGGTGCAGTGAGGAGAAAGTAGTCTGCACAGAGATACTAAACAAGGAAATAAAATAAAATGAGTCTTTTGACCGTTCAAAACGTAACTATAAAATATATAACAGGGGTTGACAATACGGAGTTGACCACGGGCTAGCGGAACGTGGGTGGGGTGTGCGTGCAGGAGTACGTCAATGAAACGCAACTTGTTCTACTAGAGTACAATATAGCTAATTCTTGCGTGCGGCAGATAAATATTCCAGCTTCTCTTCAGGATATCAGGGCCAGGAGAGTCGGTCATGTATTAAGGCGCAAAGCTGGTTCGTCATTGGAATTTGATTCTGTTCCGTTAGAAAGCACTGTGTTGGCGTTCAATTGCCTGTCAAGTGGAATCGCATTTGTATGAAGTTAGTGTGACCAGGCAGAAGGTGATGTTCTTCTTATTGTTTATCACGTTTCACTGATAACTGGCATGCTCGACTTCATGTGTCCGCTCTTCAAAATTTAAAAAGAGCAATGCATGGCGCATGCATGTGGTGCCAGCTATCTGTTAACAACTTGCACGCACTGGGCCACGATCTTGGTACATTCGTAGTGAGCGTTCTTTCACATCAGCATTCTAATCTAATGACAAACAACGCGCAACCTTCTAAACTGATCTTGTAAAATTTATCAAATTACATTGTTGCTCGCACTCAATTAAAACCTGGCTGAACTTTTTGTCATCGAAGCACCGGCCTAACTGGCGTTCAATTTGTTTTGAATGGCGCAAAATGGCCCCAGGCAAAGGTCACTACGGAACCAGGATCGCGTAGATTACAGATCATGCTTTTATAAAAGTATGCAGCCTCTTTGGCGTAGTGACGATGATAGTACTCATCAAAAAAGTCCCGGCAAACCTGCGCGACAAAAGCGGGAAGGACAGAAGTCAAAGCGCTCTCGGAAGAAAAATATTCTCGAAAGCTCAGGAGAGGATAGCAATGCGGATGCTTCTACAGATAGTGCGGGGCCAAATCGAGCACAGCAGAAGCCATTTACAGGCGACGAAGAGAGAAAAAGCCATAGCAAAAAAGGGCGAAGGTCCGGCAGCATAAATAGTGACAATGAAACCGTTGATGAAGATTGGCGTTCATCAAAACCACTGAAAACCAAGAAGCGTAAGACATCTGTGCTACCAAAGAATTCATCGCAACCATCCCATTCCAGCAAGAAGAGGAGAACAGGCATGACCCTCAGAAGCAAATAAAATCTGCAAAAAGTTTTTTCGTTCCTACTCTTACATAGCTTTAATTCAGTTACGCCACAGTTGTCTGTTCTGCTTGCAGTACCTACCGAGTTTCGATGGCCAGCTCGGAGTAAAGATAGGCATTCTTCCCACAGCAAGTCGCTACCATATTCCTTAGAAAGGCTACAGCCTGCTGAAGAGCCTGAAGCACGCGGGACAACTGATACTCCTTTGCGTAGCCTATCAAGGGAACCAAGCGAAAAGAGACGTTCTCCTCAAAAGCAGGCCCATGCAAGTCCCGTACAGGCAAGAAACGATACTATGCAAACTCATCCCACGCCATCAACTGACGACGTGGGTGACAAGAGAGAGCTTGAAGCTCTACAGCCTGGCTTAGCACCTCGCAACGATGACGTGCGTTCAGCGCCAGCACCAGCACCAGACCATAGCACATACAACAAAAGGGAAATACCCAGATGTCGCTTAGACTGCGCCGCTCCAGAAGAACAGCTGGCTGTTGAGCCTGCGCAGGAGCATCCATCCCACTTAAGCGCACCTGGAGAAGCCGTGACTAGAATGTTTACGAACATACCTCAAAATTTGGAAGCCTTGGGGCTTCAGGATATGGAGCAAAAGGTGCGGAGTCGTATTATTATGGATAGGGATTCACAAGTAGCTTTCATGTTTATCTCCACATGCGTATTGAGACCCATGCCGATCCCTGAAGCACGCGATAGCACCGCTTGTTCAAATCTCAAAGATCAGTAATTATTGAAGCGTCGAATTCATCTTATTCAACGTCTTTCGTATGTTTAATTGGGATTTGAGAGTTATTCCGTCACAGCACCTGGCTCCGTTACCCACACGTAGAAGCCGTTTGCTTTCTCATAAAGCGTTGTACCCAGATCCATTTGATTTGATGCTGGGGTTATTTGTCACTATTCTGAATGTGAAATCGTGCGCATTCCAGAGTTGGTCTTCCGCTGAATGTGAACATAAGTCATCTCTAACTCAATAGCGAAGCAGCAAATGGAATGCGAATTGAGACTGGAACGTCTTTCGACTGGTTGGTGTACGGTTACCTTCACACAACATCAGAACACCTCTGTGCATTCATTACACTGATTCTTACCTGCAGTGCTACAAAACAACACAATTCTATGACTCAAGGTTGGAAAAGCGCCTCAAGGAGGCCCAAGATAGAGTTATTATGCTTGAGAAGGAGAACTCTACAATTGCTGAGGAGTATGAGAAGCTGCTGAGCACTTTGAGAAGCTATTCACAAATGTTCTTAGATGATAAGAAGAAAGTGGCTGAGGACAACAGTGTGCTATATTCTAAGCTTGAGGAGATCCGCTCGCGGAAATATGCTGTAAGCTCCTTGAATTCTTCATTCAACAGCGTCTTACTTTCAGGTGCTGGGTAGTTCCTTCATGGTGAGTGTATCTGAGTTCCTATCTGTGTTCTTGTGTGCAGGACATTCAGGAAATTATTAACTTCATGTGGGCTGCGGTTGAAGAGCATCGAGAGCTATCAAATCAGCTAGCATCGTCCTGGGAGGATGAAGCCAAGTACCATCAACATCTACTGAAGCAGTGCTCGGCGACAGATGTTTTGGCCCAGTTGGAAGATGCTGAAGTGCGCCCTAAATCGTTGTCATATGGCCCTGTTTATTACCTTGCCAGGAGAGGAAATGCATGTGCCTGAATACCTTTTCCCTTGCTTGTGGAAGGCTGCTTGGTAGCATTCCTCATAATGTAAGGGCCTCTGGGATACAAATTAGGCTTTCCACCAGCATGCACAGAGTTGACTCAACTGAAACCTAAGGAACTCTAACCGCAAGACAGAACTTGTACTCCTTGCTGCTGGAAGCCTTGGCTGATTGTTTGAGGCGAAGAACCAAAGAAACGCTTGAAGATAAGCCTATTACCCTTAAGCGCAGAACTGTTAGTACTTTTAGTACAGGGCTAGTGATTGCAGTTACTTTCACTGATCATCTGGCAGCAATTTCCTACTGATGGTGTGCAGTATACTATTCTCAAGCTCAAAGAGCAGCTCATGGACAAGGATCAAGCTGCACTGCTCTTGAAACAAGAGAACGAACACTTGCGCAACTACAAAACTCTTCTTCTGGAAGGGAAACCAGAGAGTGTGGATGTAGCCGTCCAGGCTGTTGTGGACGTGGTCAGCGTAGGTGTATCAGTAGGGCGTGGCGTTGGTGCACAGTTTGGGCCTGTCAGCCCTCTTGCCGCTGCTCGCGCGCGGCGGCGTGCAGACCAGCTCGGGATCACTGGGTTCGCCCGCGCAGAGGTGGCAGAAGAATTCGATGTCCTGTCAGCCGATACGAGCCTGTTCCAGCAACAGATTTTTGAAACCGGAAACTGGTCAACTGCATCTGAAGCCCGACGCATCCCTGGCCAGGCATCCCCAGCTCATCCCGACCAACCTGACCCGAATCCTCACTCTCCTCCCGCTCTGCTGAGGGTGCCAAGCAGCACCAAGGCCCCTGAAGATATGTGCGCAGTTACAAGGGGTGATGCTGTAGTAGTGGATGGCTGCTCTCCAGTTGTTCAGGCACAGGATCCGCGATCATCTGCCCACGAGCCAGCTGCTGCTCCCATCACACAAGAGCCTCCTGTCACCCGCAGATCAGCCTCAGTCCCCCCAGAAGCTCCCTCTCCTTGGGTGGCACACATGCAGTCCATGCGTTCAGGCCACGGCTCGACTTCCGCTATGGAAAATGTGGTGGCGCTCCTAAGACCTGAGTCCCCCTCCACCGCTGTGCTGGTATCTCCTCCTGCAATCACACAGCAGCGCATTGGGAAGTTCAAGACTGTTCACAGTGACCCAGGGCCAGGCACCAGTGTGTAATTCTATCATGCTGAGCGTTGTTTAGCATGCTTTCTGCTAATGAATGATATGCTGGGTTTGATTGTAGGTAACTCATTCCAATGGGCAGATGGCCGTGTTCCACTGTTAAATGCGTGTGGCATTCCCCAGTGTGTCATAGCTGCTAGCCCCGATGCTGCTGGAGGCAGTCCCACTTCATCAGCCAACTATCAAGGTAACCTTTGTCAGCCTCACCTGATGCAAACCCAGAAGATCACAATAGTTGTTTGCTGCATAGCTTCAGTAGATTTGCCCTCACCTCATTCTCCGTATACTTTCTGTGGGAAGCCAGCTTTCAAGAATTTCATGCAGAGTTCCTTGCAATCCTTGTGCAGGAGAACCCGCAGTGATTTCTCCAGAAGATCTTACATTGCTTCCAGCCTCTATGAAACCGGATAGTCCACCTGCAGGCACACAAAATCCCGCCGAGGTGCCTTGTCGTCACGGGGCCGAAGAGGTCTCGGCAGCAGTTCCACCTGCTAGTCGGGTTTCCGACGCTCGTGAGGCCAGAACTCAGAGTAAAGATGTTGTGGGACATAATCACGAGATTGCCGTGGATCCTGCAGCGCACGAGGGAATGCACAAGGAGAACGTTTCTCGCAATGCGCATGTGGAAAAGCTAGTAGGACCTCCCGCTGGCACTGCCGTACAGATTAGCGCTCCTAAATGGGCAATCAGTGTCAGTGACGCTAATGGCGAAAGCAGGTGCTCTGCGACGTGACTTTGCTTTCCGGGGTTGCGGCGTAAGCCGAGTGGTCCCGTTGTATGAGCTCCGTACGAGGGGGGCCAAGTTAATTGATTCTAGTAGTTGAAATCATCGAGGGAATCTGTTGCCAGCTCTATAATTCAATTCCGTGCTGATTTTTCAACTTCCAGAAGCAAATCTCGAACAATATTTCTAACCACTCATTTGATGCCGCTATGCAGTACGATAAACACTGCGGATTTAGCTTGGCACAAGGGGTTCCGTGACAAGATGTTGGGCATGGAGCTGAGGTTGAGCAGAGACCAATCATCTCAACTTTGTCGCCATCTCGCCTCCGGATTCGTTTTTTCCATCCAGCCTTGCCTCCAGCGGTATCCTCCTATTCCGCAGATCCCTAATTCACAAGCAGAGAATTCGTTTGGTACGTGTCTTATACCTTGTCTTTATTAAACGGTTGGCCTCGTCGGCGCGAACAGACTTTTTCGTGCGATCATAAGATCATTCGCATGGCAGTGTCACTTGGTGTTCCTGATGCAACTCTGAATCAGAACTTAAGTTAACTATCTGTATACTGCAGATCAAGAAGAACTGACGTATGTCCCTCATAAGGAGCGATGCCCACCAGAGATATGGAACAAGGTGGACGAAAAGATGAAGCTGGCTTTCAGTTTTAGGGCTGAATATCTTCATGATGTTACAAAACGGATTGATATGCTTTTGGAACCCTTTAGCAGCAAGGAGTATTGCTTTTAGCTCTTTGCGAGCGTGACACAGGCTGCTCTGCCCAAAGCTCGGCAGCTATGAACATCACGTGCATATTTGGCAACTTGAGCCTTAGTGTGTATATTGGAATAGATTATGAAGAATGAAGCGTAGACCTTCCGGGTGTCGCGTTCCCGGTGCGCACGAATGGTCACGTGACAATATGAATCGGATATTCCAGGTCAGTTGATGTTGCAGAAAGATGGTGTCCATTTCCGTTTTGGCGTTCAAGATAGGAAATTTCGGCGGTTGGAGTATTTCCTTACCTACAGTGTTTATTGGGCACTGCGCATGCTTGCACGAGAGCGAGTACAACTTGTAAACTTTATGATCATACCGCTGAACTGTACTTTTCCAATCCTTGATCTACGACGAGGAATGAAAACTTCTGATTCCGGTTCTACATCTTTTGTCTAGTATCTATTGGCGGCCATGGCAAGCGTTGCGGTGTCGAGCCCAATCCAACGCTGTTCTTGCTATACAGCAGTGCCAAGTAAGAAAGGTGAAGTGCTTACTTTGCATATCTCACAGGAACATGGAATTTAGCCTGAAACTGCGCGCTAAAACTGTGAATAATCTGTAACAGGCTGCCAGTTTTGCGGTATTGATGTTGGAGATCTGTGCAGCCTTCCTTCCTTTAACAACTTTTAAGAAACGATCACCAGTTCGAATCCAAATCCCTGGAGCAAGTTTTGACGCCGCACCTTCTCCCGAATCATTGCAAGGCTTAAACAGAGATGCGGGAACCCCACCCAACGGGCCCTCCGGATCTCACCCGCTAGTAGGGTACGACACTCGCCAGGTTGGAGCAAGAACTCAACTAAAGGTTAACTTCTATACACTAGTATTGGTTCGATTTACTTCAGTATTCGAACACGGGATATATTGTTGCAAGAACTTGAGTGAACCTGGTCTTGACTAGAAATTTTGGCTGCCCATACGAAAACTTGAATTGGCCCAGTCAATAGTGCTATACAGGCTAATAATTACAGTTGTATTGGTTGCACTCGCGGCAGCATCATTGCTTTACCCTCCAATTCGTGCCACGCTCGGCAACTGGATTGCTGCTCCGCGGGAGTTGCTGCAGTCCGCACCAGGATTCATCGAGTCCTTCACGCTCATATTCATGAGCGAAATTGGCGATAAGACGTTTTTCATCGCGGCTTTGTTAGCTATGAAGCTGGGAAGGACTGTTGCTTTCTTGGGCTCGGTCGCGTCGCTGGGACTCATGACCATAGTATCGGTTGGAATTGGGCGTGCCTTCGCCCAAATTCCCCAGTTTGTTGATCAGTCTGCAGTTTGGGGACAATACGTCGGAGCGGCATTTTTACTATACTTTGGTGCGTGAGAAACTTTTTGCTTGACGAAAGTTCTTGTTGATTTTTGGAATTAAGTGAGTGAGACATGCTTGTTCAGACGTACATCTACAGCATTAGTTTTCAGTGCAAAGGCAACAGCTGTAATTCACACACATCACAATCTTGCTTGGTGGGCATCTAGCCGGCTACCAATTTTTGTTTCCTCACATTGACCCTGCCTGTTTCTCTATATTCATAAGAATTGGAATGGAAGTGACTGGGGCTTCTTTTGGTGGTTGCCACTCTTAACTGTGTATGGGTGCACGAAAAGCAAGTATCCTCACAAACATCAAATCAGCCTGTAAATTAATTTATTAATGACTTGTTTACCAGGGGTAATACATGTGTGCAATGTTAATGCTAGAGGTTCATTTCAGGAATAAGGACCTTGTCTGCTGGGCTGAGAGCAAAGAAAGAGGATTCTGATGAAGAACTGGAGGAAGCGAAGGAAGAGATGCAAGAGGCAGAGCGAAGTGGGAGGATAAAAGGCTCAACCTGGGCTTCTGCATTCTGGGAGACGGCGAGTCTGATATTTATTGCAGAATGGGGTGATAGATCCATGTTAGCTACAATTGCACTTGCCATAAAATCAAATCCTGTTGGTGTAGCGTCAGGTGCTGCGCTTGGGCACACTGTTGCAACCTTGATTGCTGTTACTGCTGGCTCTCTAGCGAGCAAATACATCTCCGAAAAAGTGGTACAAATAATCGGAGGGTCTTTGTTTATCGTCTTTGCAGTAGAGACAGGCTTTGGTATGGGACTTCTCTGAGTGAGCCAAATCAGGGCTCTGGTACCCTGTGTACCAGGGTTGTATTTCAACCCTCACGAAGTAGAGTTACCAGCACATGTAACCCGAGATGAAATCCCAGCAATCAAGTGAAGTTTCGTCCAGGAACGGCATGTGTTCGTGCCATACTGTCGGTGCGATTTTGATCTTTGGAGGACTCTTCGTTCAACCTCGGAGATTCGTTTCACTGACATTGTTTGCAAACGCTGACCTAAGCGACCGAATTGAGCCAGGTCTTACGGTGCACGGCAGCAACGAAAAAAGCCGGGGTGGCTCTCATTTCACTCAGTACTTGAGATCGCTTCTACCACGGCTGTGGACAACGCTCATGGTTACTTTACAATGCGATAGGAAGCCGAGAACGTCAAACACAGGTGGTTATCATCTTCCTGTGGGCTCCAAAGACCGCAGCACGGAAAACAGGCGAAATTTGTTGCACTCTGGCCACGCATACAGACCATACTCACAAAAACCACACAGTACCAACCCAACCACGGGCCAAAAGCGCCTTGAATCAGCGTTAACTCCAAGCGTTTCACCAACGTCACACTGCGCTACGTCAACATCTCCTTCGCCCTTGCGATGAGCTGCTCGTCATCTTCTGTGTTCCAGCTGTCATGGCATCCGCGCAGTGGCCGCGCCTTGTCAGTTGCACAGCTGTAAGAACCACTGGTATTCACGCGTGCCATCGTATCGCAGTCAACAATCCTCCACCGCTTGCAGTCGTCACATTCCACCCACGGAACATCTTGGCCTTGAGAAAGCGAGAGCACAACCAGATGCCCGCCAATCACCTTCAGCTCTGCTCGCTTCACCTGAACACCAACGCAACCCACTCGAGCCCAAGAAGCTTACACACCCCGAATAGACCGCCCAGGCGAAGCAACCAGTACCGTGTCTGACGAGCTGCCTCTGAGAACCCGCTCCACATTGTTCTTGAATTCCTCAACCATGCTCACCAAATCAGGGAAGCCGAGCTTGCCAGGCCCAAGATCAACGTACTCGCTGCCTCCAGAGCCGCCCTTCGGCACCCGCACGCCGATATTGTACGCGCGCGCGTTGAACAACATCTGCTCGACGTCATGCATAAAGTGCGCGCACGAGGTATGCCGTCTGCCTCTCAGCGACGACCACGTCACAACCGCACGCTCGTCAACGATCTCATAATAGTCCGGAATATGCACCTTGCTTGGCGCTCGCTTGAAAGCATCCCTGCGCAGGGGCCACCAAAAATCGCAAAAACCAAACCAAATCTCAGGCTGCCATGATACTCAGGAGTGTATTCAATATGCTCTAGACCTCAGCGCTGCTCAACCAGGAAGGCCCTCACACTCAGGCTGTTAAGCTTGACTTGGGTTAGATCCCATGCGTCTACAGAGCGGTTTTTGGGGCGTAGCCATCGGCACCATCACCATGCTACCAGCAAAACAAAAGTGACCTTGCTATGCTTGACAGCAGGTTTTTGTGGCCAAAAACACTCATTTAGGAACACACAGCGCTCAAATAATGAGCCTGTACAAACCCTGCTGTACTTCAGAGACTCAAAAGCAGCGGCGGAAGCCAAAAAACCAAAAAAGAAGGTGGGATGTTACGACCCATGAGTAGCTTCTAATATATATATATATATTATGCAATACGGATTGGTTGTGTGAGAAAGGCCAAGCATATCCCTACATCTGAAATACTGAGGGTAGATATTAATCTGCATGAGTGGTTACCAGGAACCTAGCTGCTAGGCTAGGCCCGGGCCGTGGGTCAGGTATGCGTCGGCTCTCTAATAAGGGAGTGGTGAGCACAGATAGAAGGGGACTGGCAGCTCTCTACCATCTGGGATCTACTACGGTAACCACTGCTATTTTATTTTGCAGCATACGCTACGAACCCTGGCGATGTAACAGGCTGCAGTAGACATTCTGTCTCCAAGACAGGTGCCACACACAGCAGCAGGGGAGAACATGCCACTGATACTGCTCAAAGCTAAGTACACTGATCAGTTGAACTAGAGCGTGAAGTTGCTGCACATTGGTGACGTTCTCAGGCAGCTCTTTTGCAGTGCACCATACTCAATACGAAGATTCGCAGCGTAATGCAAAACACAAGCCCCTCGGAAATGTCAGTGAACATAATGCATAGCGCACATGGACGGTGCCTACAAGGCGGGCTGGTGGTGTTTCATGCATCTTGCCAATGCATCCGGCGAACCCTCAAACAAATTAACACTGCTGAGACGCAATGAAATGCTTACTCCAACGAGCCTTTCTATGCAGTATGGTAGCGTGGGTTGCCATGGTCATGGAACCAAAAGAGCGACACTTGCGGAGAGGTATGATGATATGCAGCGTAAGCATCACAACGTGTAAAAGTACAGTTTCGTGCCGTTCAGTGTTGAATCGTATGGTGGATTAGGAAACCGGCTGAGCAGCGGATTCATGAGTTATCGGGCTGTGCCTGTGCCAGTAGGAACGCTGACAATGTGTGGCAATAAACTAGCTTGTAAGATTGGCCAAAGGTGCCAGTAAGGAGCACGTGTTCCATCTTGTGATCAAATGTGCATATACCTCCGTTGAGTCAACTGCATACTTGCTGGAGTAGTGATGCCCCAATTTGTGTTAATTTAATCTGTAACTAAACACTAGCGTTGGGCTAGTTGATGATCTGATTATGGTATACCGGACTGCGAAGCTCTCCATGGGTTCAATAGTTACAAAGGGACACACCTTATCGCACCGTCAGCATGGCCACAGAAGACGAGATTGCCAGAGTAGCACACGGACGTCACGGGAGAAGTGTGGCTCAAGGAGGCGGAGGAGCGCCCTTCTAGACACTCGTCCAGCAGCTGAATGCACCCATCTGCTCCACACACGCTGATAACCCCAACCCCACTCAACAGCTTCACACTCAGCAGCCCAGATCCAACACGAGCTGTCTTCCGCACGACAGCACTTGTCTTAGTCCTGCATTAGACAAGCTGACGCTGAAGCGAGACTCTTTTCAGACAGAGAAAACCAGGCACGGATTGCAAGTGGTGAATCTCTCAAACCCAAGTCTTGGTTGCAGAAACTCGCATCAATAGCACACAAAAACCACAGCCACCTCACCAAGAATCGCAAGGCACTTGCTAGGCTGTAAGACTATACATCCTATCTGTAAAACTATATTTCCTATATTACGTTCAGTGCTCAAACTGTTGGTACACAATACGCCAGGGTTCCAGCTGTAGATATGGTTTTGGTTTGGCCCCGATCTATAGGAGTGCCACAGGAATAGATTATAAATACTAATCAAGCCATTCTTAAGGTAGGTCCAAGTTCTTTGCGATAAATCGTAGATGCAGCTATTAAGTATTTGGTCACTGTAGTGCATCCCGAGAAGCCAAAGACCAGTAGACCGGTCTGTGCACCACCCCCGTGGCACCCCTATAAATAGGAGCCGACACAAACCCGAATTAGACACAGAGAGGCCTGGCCTATTGCCAGGCCCCTGGTAACCACTCATGCTGATACTAATGATCCGCTCCCAATATTTTAGCACTTAGATCTTATCTGGGGGCAATCCCCTTATCCAGATGAGGCACTTACAGCCAAACTTGTATCGGGTCAGTAACACATGACCGACCTGTAGTACATTAAAACTTTCGCCGTGTGACCTGTTACCCCTTCAAAAATGCACACAGAATGAAATCAATCAACTAACGCCTGTGTACGAGCCACAATCTTTTGCTTCTTCAGCAACCGAGACATTGTTTTCCTTCCCACATGCCCCAGTGCTGGCTGGCAGTCACGATGATCTATCTAGCACGGTGCCAGGCAGTCCAAAACGCGGCGGCGAGTGAAAAGTAAATCAATATTATCGCGTTACCCGTTACCCAACGTTGATCCGGCGAAGATTTCGATTTTCTACGTGTTACCTTTTTGCTTGTGTGCATGCGGCGTTGTACCTGGGAGCAGGCATGTGTTAAACCAATGGGTAAAATGGGTAAGCTGTAGGTGTGCAGAGCTGATTAACTGGAACCTG
>JAULKQ010000332.1:0-18410 GCA_032356285.1 Smithsoniella earleae
ACTCAGCCAGCTCGCCGCACAACGCGTCGAGGAAGTCGGCGCAAGCGCCGTCATCTTCTGCGGCGTCCACTTCATGGCCGAGTCCGCCGACATCCTCACCGACGAAGACGTCAGCGTCATCCTTCCCGATCTCTCCGCCGGCTGCTCCATGGCCGACATGGCGCAGTACGAAGATGTCACCCTCGCCTGGGACGCCATTCACGAAGCGCTCGAAGCGCAAGGCTGGCGAGGCCGCCTCATCCCCATCACCTACATGAACTCGTCGGCCGCCATCAAGGCGTTCGTCGGCGAACGAGGCGGCGCCGTCTGCACATCAAGCAACGCAGATCGCGTCTTCCAGTGGGCCATGAAGGGCGGCGCCGAACAGAATGCATCACCCGAAGATGACATCAAGATCATCTTCCTTCCCGATCAGCATCTCGGGCGCAACACAGCCGCGGCATACGGCCTCGACACCGACACACAAACCTGCATCTACGATCCCAAACTCGCGCGCCA
Organism: Smithsoniella earleae; assembly: GCA_032356285.1. NCBI lineage: Eukaryota > Viridiplantae > Chlorophyta > Ulvophyceae > Smithsoniella > Smithsoniella earleae. The sequence goes on from JAULKQ010000332.1 coordinate 499, forward strand.
GGGCATCGACATCGGCGGCGCAAGCGCAGAGCAGTTCCTCGCCTCCAGCGTCATCCTCTGGGCCGGACACTGCTCAGTGCACAAGCTGTTCCGCCCCGAACACTGCGACGAGCTGCGCGAATCCGATCCCGGGATGAACATCCTCGTCCATCCCGAGTGCTGCAAGGAAGTCGTCGACAAGGCGGATTATCAAGGCTCCACCGAATACATCATCCGCATGATCGAAGACGCCCCCGAAGGCTCCCGCTGGGCCATCGGCACGGAAGTGCATCTCGTCAACCGCCTCGCACAAGCCGCGAAGAAGCGCAACATCCACGTGCGCATCCTCTCCGACTGCCAGTGTCTCTGCACCACGATGTACCGCATCGACGAGCCCCACCTGCTCTGGACGCTCGACAAACTCGCCGAAGGCGAAGTCGTCAATCAGATCAGCGTCCATCCCGAAGCGCGAAAGTGGGCCCTCGTCGCCCTCAATCGCATGCTCGAACTCACAGCCGCGCCGATGGCGACCAGCTGAACCACCCGCGCATGACAAAGCCCGCCGGCGATCACCAGAGCCGATCGGCCCATGTCGATCGCTTGAACCAAAGCAACATGCTCAAGATTGCCTCTTATGCGTTCCTGTTGCTTTGCTTACGCAGCGGAGATTCGGCACTGATGTCGCACCAAATGCATGAACTGGCCCATGAGTTCCGGGAGTGGTGGTAGCGTTAGTCCGTCTGACACAAACATCACTTCGCGGCCGAGATATCGAGAGCTAGAGACGTAGTGCAACTTGTAGACGACTCTTCTTTGATGCTCATACAGTTTGTGCTTAGTGGCGGCTTGGTCATATGTAACTACCCAATTGGTTCGCAGTTTCATGACCTTCTGTGCAACCTTCTGATGATCAGAGGTGTTGTAGTCATTGAGGTACAAGTCGCGACCACTCTCGACATATGGGGGATCGATGAATGCAAAGCCCGTCTTGCCAAATTGAGAAACCACTTTGCGAATGAAATCCAGTGCATCGTACTGGTAGAGTTCGATGCGATTGCGATATCGCGAAATACGACGGATCCGCTCAATTAAAGTCTTGCGTCCGAATCGAGCGTCCATAAGCCAGTCGCCGTCTTGCGCTTTTCCGCCAATGACGCCGCCACCTAGAATCCCCGATCGGTTCGTGCGATTCAGGAAGAAGGCCGCGAAGCCAAGTTCATCCAACTCGGCTGACTCAGCTCTGTCGAGAATGTTTCTTTGGCGTTTCCAGACGCGCATCGTCACACGAACGTTTGCGATGCGCGCGCAGAGCCAATCGGGATCATTCAGTGCTGTGTGCCAGAACGCATAAATTGGTCTGCTCAGATCATTCAGGTGGATCACAGACGCGTACTCGGAGAGCAGGAGCGCGAGGCCAATCGAAGCACCTCCAGCGTAAGGCTCTGCATATTCGATGTCCGCTAAGTCATTGGTGTCGAGAAGGCACATCACGGTGTCGGTCAAGCGACGCTTTCCGCCCGGATACCTAAGGGGTGAATAATGTGGCATGTTGCGAATTCTAAGCGAGCGGGATCGAGCTGGCCACCGCCTCTAGGACCAGATTGCGACTATAAATGGCTGCAGGCCCTTCCAGTGTTGCCGCAAGTCTGAAGCGGCCGGAAAAACAAATGGGTTGTGCACGTATTCGTGAAGGTGAAACACCGTCGGGGCTAGAAAAGAGTTCTTTTGCAGCATTGTTCGAATACCCGCCGCCTGAGCTTTCGATAACTTCTTGTGGCTCACCAAGTCCTCTAGCACCTTTCGAATCCGCTCCCCCAGCTTGCTGCCATCGGCGACGTCTAGTGCGTTAGTCCTGATGTATGCGTCAACACTTAGTTCAACGAACACACGCAGCAGCACTGCCACGGCGTTGGAGTACTCGGCCAGGCGCAGATTCCGAAGTTCAATCTCGATGTCAGCCGCGCGATCATCGTCGATGCTCAACTCGCAGTCTGACGGAATGAGATGTTCTTGCACGCGACGCTTCCGCTTCGTCTTCTTCTTTCTGCGTACCTTCTTTGACTTGCGCGCCGTGTTGTCCGCATCCGATGCCTTCACTGCCACGCTTGCAGGAATTTTCTTTGCATAGGCCGAGCGCTGTTCCTTGGTATAGATATCCGCAACCTTATACTTGCCGCTTGCGAAGTCATTTACTACGTGTTTCAGCGCTTTGGCAACTTTGGCCGGGTCTGCTAGCGGTTGAAGCTCGCCGTTAACCACGTCGACGCCAAGCTTCGCGCGAACGTCAGGACTGCTGAGCAGGCGTTTGATGCTAGTCGTTGGGATGTTCTTACGTTCTGCCGAACTGATAGCGCCTTGATCTTCAAGAAAATCCAGTGCTTGTGAGTGTGGCTCGTACTTGCCCGTTCGCTTGCGATATCGTGAAGTCTCGTCGGCCCCCCATCTCACCAAGCCTGCGCCTTCGTTTTCGCCAGTATGTCGTAACTCAATCCAGTGCCTAGCCTCCTCGCGTGACTTGACCACTAGACAATCAATGTCTTGGACGGGATTCTCAAGGTAAACGCGACTAGCCTCTCGGATTCCTTGAAGCACCTTATCCGGCACGGCTCCGACGATTGCTTCTGGGTTTTCAAGTGAGCGTATTGCGGCTAGGCGCCTGTTCCCCTCGAGGACTGTGAATCGGCGCCGCTGGCCTTTATTCGCCATCACGATCGGCAGGTCGCACGGATTCAGTCCGTAAGCCGCAATGTCCTTGGCAAGTTTTAGAAGCTTCTGCTTCTGGTTTTCAGCGATGTCTCGTTGTGCTTCTCGCTGACCTCCACTCGATTCGAGCAGACGTGGATTGCTTGTATCGATGAGAAGATCGGCGGGGCTTAGCGTTTGAATCTCTGCCATTGTGCGAGGGATTCTAACTTCGGTCGATCTCACTTGCGACGCGCAACTAGGGGATGGATAGGGGGGCGCGCTCCAACAGCGCATGACAAAGCCCGCCGGCGATCACCAGAGCCGGCGGGCTGTCACTCGCAGTCACTGATCAGAAAGCGTCAAACTGTTGCGTCACGCAAGGCGGCGACGGCGCATCGCGCCGAGACCGAACATCCCGGCCATGCCGAAGCCGATCGCCGTCGGCGTCGGAGCCAGCGTTCCGATGAACAGCCAGTCCTGCGTGCCGGATGAATCCGTGCCATTGCTGTTGAAAGTCGTCCAGCCGCGGCCGACCCAGAAGCCGTCGCCCGCTTCATCATGGCCGCCCAGGCGATGCTCATCCTGCTTGAAGATAAACGAGTTGCCCGAGAAGTCATAGAAGTTGAACGTCGTGCCCATCGCGACATCGGCGTTGCCCTGCGACACAAGCGTGCCCGTGTTGCCGACATCAGAAGGCGCCACGATGTAGCCCGTGCCCATCTCCATCACGTTGAAGTTGAACGTGAAGTCGAGATCGTAAGAGCCTTCGCCGAAGCCGTAGCCCGAACCTGTATCAACGCCGCCGTACACCGTGCCGGCGATATTGATCACAAGATCGCTGCCCGACTGTGACACAACCATGCGAACGTCATCATGCACGTCGAATGAAAACGTCGTCACACCGCCAACACCGCCCGGAAGCGAGCTGAAGATGTTGTCCTGGCGAAGACCATACGTCGGAGGCGCCGCAGAGCCGTCCGGATGATCAGAAAGCATATACGCAGTGTCCGCATATGCGGCCGTTCCCGTCGCAAGCGCAGCTGCAGCGATAGCGCAGCGCGCAAGCCTCATGCGAGGCGTCGTGCTCATCTCTATATCTCCCTCTCAAACGCGTTGTGCGTTTGAAATCGCCGGGTTCCACACCGGCAAAGTCCTGTTCGTCTCACCGCGCCGCGCGCAATACGAAACACGCCGCGCACAAAGGTGGACAGCTATGAATTGCCACCTGTCAGACGCACGTCCACCGGAAAAGGCCGCACAACCCGCAAATTCAGCAAAGTTTGCCGCGCACAACACCGCTTGCGCGTCCATATACGCGCTGCGTCAGAGGTATATGCCCCGAAAAGGGGGGAGATATTTATGGACTCGAAAGGCGGCTGACAACCTGCGCAAGCTGCTCCACATCACGCGAAGCAACAAGAGCATCCACATCCTTCTTCGCAAGCTCCGTCTGACGCAGCGCTTTTTCCGCCCGCGTCCATAACGAATCCTGCTTCTTCTCCGTCGTCGCCAGATACAGCTCCGTCACGATCTCGCCAAGCTTCTGCGTCATCAGCGTGTCGCGATGCTCGTAGTACCGCTTCACGATCCCCTGCTGATGCCGCGTCAGATTCTGTCCCTTGGCCATGACGATTCGCCTCCCTGCGCGCCCGCTCAGATCTCGCTGCGATGAAAGTGCACGTGCCTCCACGCGCCGCCCTCGCGCTCCCACACACGCGTCTCATTGCTGTGCAGCAGGCGGAACGAGCCATCGATCCGATGCTTCTGCGTGATGCGCGTGTAGGACACCACCCCCGCAGCAGGCTCGCCATCGGCGCCATTGATGATGCGCACATGCGGCGACACCATCTCCGAACGCACCGTCGTCCCCTCAGGATTCGGCTTCGTCAGAAAGAAGTCGTGAAACTCCAGCCCGTCGATGCGCTGACCCTTCGCCTCCGGCTCAAACGCAGTCATATCAGCCGCGCACGTCTCGGCGTAGGCGTAAGGATCGCGCTGATCCACGCGATCCAGAAGTCGATGCGTCAGTTCGAGAAGCTCTTCGGCAAAGTCCTGCATATCAGGACTCATCCCCTTCAGGCTTCGGCGCCGGCGTCTGCTTCATCGAACGAGCCGTGCGCACGCGCCCGCCCATCATCTTCGGAGGAAGCTTCGTCGGCACCACGCCGCCCGGGAACGCCGCGGCATTCTTCGAAGACGTCGTCGTCGGAACCTTCGGGCCGGCAGTGCGGCTCTTGGTCGCCTTGATCGTCTCCGTCTTCTTCTCCTGCGCTTCCTTCTCTTCACGCACGCGACGCGGAGGTTCACTCTCCTTGAAGTCCGGATACTCCAACTGAGGAATCTCGACGTTCGCAAGCTTCTCGACCTGCGTCAGCAGATGACCCTCATCCGGCGTCACCAGCGACCACGCGATGCCCTTGCGCCCAGCGCGAGCCGTGCGCCCGATCCGATGGATGTACACCTCCGGATCCTCAGGCAGGTCGTAGTTCACCACATGCGTGATGTCATCAACATCAAGCCCGCGAGCCGCAAGATCAGAAGCCACAAGCACGCCAAGCTGCCCGTGACGAAGTCGCTTCATCACGCTGTTGCGCTTGCCCTGATGCATGTCGCCATGAATCGCATGCGCATCAATGCCCTTCTGCGAAAGATGACGCGCCAGATCGTCAACCATCCGCTTCGTGCGGCAGAAGACAAGTGTCAGATCCGGCTCCTCATGCGTCAGCAGATGCGTCAAAAGCCGCTTCTTGTCCCAGCGCTGCACCGTCAGATAGTGCTGCTCCACCAGATCAACCGTCAGCGAGCCCGCGGCCGTGACGATCTTCTCGACATCCTTCCGCATGAACTGACGCGCCAGTGATTCGATCTCATCACTGATCGTCGCGGAGACGAACACCGTCTGATGCTCCGTCCGCACCTTGCTCAGAATCTTCTTGATGTCGTCGCGGAAGCCGATATCCAGCATGCGATCGACTTCATCCAGCACGATGAACTTGATGTTGTCAAAGTGCAGATGACGCCGCTCCAGCAGATCCATCAGACGACCCGGCGTCGCCACCAGAATCTCCGGATCCTGCTCCAGACGCTTCACCTGCGTGGGAATCGCCTGCCCGCCGTAGATCGGCGTCGCGCGAATCGGCGTGAACTTGCCAAGCTCATTCAGCTCATCAGCGATCTGAATGGCAAGCTCCCGCGTCGGGCACAGCACGACAGTCTGGAAGGGAAGCTCCCGCGTCGCCATGTGGAAGAGCGGCAGGCCGAACGCCGCCGTCTTGCCCGAGCCCGTCTTCGCCTGGCCAAGCACATCCTTGCCCGAAAGCACCGCCGGAATCAGATTCGCCTGAATGTACGTCGCGCGCTTGAAGCCGACCGCATCCAGACCCTTCAGCACACTGTTGCGCAGGCCGAGTTCCTCAAACGTCGCTTCCGCGAAGACTTCGCGATTCTCAAAGTCCGTATCGCGAGAACTGCGTCGACGGCCGCCGGACTCGCCGGCATCCTCTTCATCGCCGCCGGCGTCGCCGCGGCTGCGATCATCGCGATTGCCATCACGACCCCGCCCGCCGCGCCGTGATCGGCGCTTGCGCCGGCGATTGCCATCGCCCTCGCCATCACCATCGCCGCCGCCATCACCGCCACCATCGGAGTTGTCCGAGGCGTCAGCGTCGTTCTCAGCGCCATCATTGGATGATGTCGCTTCGGCGTCCTTGTTCTTGCGCTTGCGACCGCCGCGCCGACGTCTGCGGCGCGGCTTCTTTTCGCCGCCCTCGCCCGCGTCGTCGCTCTTCTCGTTGTCAGTCGTCGCGTCGCTCGATGTCGTCTCTGTTGCGGATTCAGCTACAGCGACATCGTCCATCGTCGAATCGTCAGGCATCAGGGCCTCCATGCACCCGGGACCCGCGCACTTCTCAGGGATGACAAATGTTCGAGGCCTCCCCATCCCGCCCCAATCAGGCAGGGGGAAGCCGCGGACGTCAACCATCCAAAAGAGTGCGCGAACAGCCGGGCAGTCAATCAGTTGTATGGGGCGCTCGCCTTGTGGACGCCCCGATTCCTTCCAGGACAGCAGCCCGCGTCCGCCCCTCAGGCCGAACGTGGCTCCGATCATCCTAGCGCTCATCTGCGGCCGATACAAGGCCTTTGACCACGGGGAGATGTCGCTTTCCGCCGGGAATTCAGCCCGACCCGGGCCCAACCCGACGCGCCGGAGCGGCTATCTTCCGAAAGCCCGTCTCGTCGGCGATTTCAGGCAGTCATTCTCATCCCCGCCCGCGGGGAGTTCCGGACATCGCGTGCTCGCTCCAAGTCGAATCGAAGTCAATCTCAGCGCCATCGAGCGGAATCTCGCCATCATGCGAAGAGTCTGCTCCAGCCGCGGAAGCAGCGTCGGCGTCTGCGCCGTCCTCAAGGCCGATGCCTACGGCCTCGGGGCGCCATTGCTCGGCCCCCATCTCGAGACCTCCGGCGTCGAAATGTTCGCCGTCTTCAGCGCCCAGCAGGCCGAAGATCTGCTCGCCGCCACCCAGACCACACCCGTCCTCATCCTTGCCCCGCTTCGCGAACTTCCAGATGAAGGCCCGCTGGCCCGCGCGATCGAACATTCCCGCGCGCACCTTGCCGTCCACGATCCCGCCCAGGCTCGCGCCCTCGCCGACGCCGCGACCGGACGAGCCCGACCGCTGCCCGTCCATATTGAGATCAACACGGGGATGAACAGGGGGGGTATTGCGCCGGAAGAGGCCGAAGCTGCCCTTCGCATCATCGCCGAAGCCCCCAGCCTGCGGCTCACAGGCGCCTACACCCATTACTCCAGCGCCTCGCGCGATCCGCAGCGCACATTCGCTCAGTCACGCGCCTTCAATAGATGGCTCGCGCAACATGCGGATCTCATCCCCGCCGATGTCATCCGCCACGAGGCGGCCACCTACGCCACCTTCCGCTCCAGCGAACTGCACGCCTCCATGGTCCGCGTCGGCCTCGGGCTCGTCGGCTTTGCGCGCGAGCAGATCGCCGATCCGGACAACTGCGAGCTGCTCGCCTTCGCCGATGAACTGCGTCCGGCCGTGCGCTGGATGTCGCAGGTGGTGCATGCATCGTGGATCGAAACGGGCGAAGCCGTGGGCTACGGCGCCAAGTGGATCGCGCCGCGCCGCACGCGCCTCGGGCTTGTGCCCATCGGCTACGCCGACGGCTATCCCGTCTCGCTGACGAACAAGTCGCAGGTCGGCGTCGAAGTCGCGCCGGGCGAAATTCGCTTCGCGCCAGTCGTCGGACGCATCAGCATGGATCAGATCACGATCGATCTGACGGATATGCCCGAAGCGGCGCAGCAGGTGGGAACGCCCATCGAAGTCGTCGGCGCCGATCGCGAGGCGCCCAACCATCTGCCGAAGCTGGCGAAGCTGTCGGGTCGCATCACACACGAGTTTCTGACAAGCCTGAGCCCGCGCGTGCCGCGTGTGGTGGTCGGCGCTGTGAAGGCGCCGCACGCGGACGCCCTGCACGCTCCACTTTGACGAAGGATCGCACGACGCGCGGATGACGGAAGAACAACTCCAGCTTGAGGAATCGCTCTCGCCTGCCGCAAGCCGCATCCGCTGGGCAGGACGCATCGGCGCGCCGCTGCTGGCGCTGATCGTCTACCTCATTCTTCCGGCGCCGACGAGCCCCGATGCGCTGCTCTCCGGTGAAGGACGCATCGTGGCGGCGATCGGCGTACTGCTGGGCCTTCTGTGGATGACGGAGGCCCTGCCCCTTTTTGCGACGGCGCTCCTTCCCATCGTGCTCTTCCCAGCGTTCGGCGTGCTCTCGACGCGCGACGCCGCGGCGCCATACGCCAACCCGCTGATCTACCTCTTCCTCGGCGGCTTCATCATCGCGCTGGCGATGGAAAAGTGGGGCCTGCATCGGCGCATCGCGCTGCTCACACTGCGCCTCGTCGGCTCGCGACCGACACACATGATCGGCGGCTTCATGATCGCCACCGCCTTTTTGAGCATGTGGCTGAGCAATACGGCGACGACCGTCATGATGCTGCCCATCGCGACAAGCGTCATCGCGCTTGTGTCGCTGCGCCTCGGTGATGGTGAGGATGGACAGAAGGAGACGGCGCGATTCAGCACGGCGCTGCTGCTGGGTGTGGCGTACAGCGCAACGATCGGCGGCGTCGCCACCATCATCGGCACGCCGCCCAATGCGATGCTCGCCGGCGCCATGAGTTCAATCTTCGAATACCAAATCGGCTTCGGCTCATGGATGGTGGCGGCGACGCCGATCGCCGTGATCTTTCTGATCATCGCCTGGACGCTGCTGGTGAACGTGATGTATCCGCCGAAGATCCGCGCCATCCCGGGCGGAACCGAGCTGGTGCGCAGCGAGCTTGCGCAGCTCGGGCCGATGTCGCGCGGCGAGTGGGTGACGCTCGGCGTCTTTCTCTTCACCGCGACGATGTGGATCACGCGCGAGCCCCTGTCCAACTGGGACTGGTTCGCGGCGCGCGTGCCGATCATCGGCATGCTGGATGACACGATCATCGCGCTCACCGGCGCCATGCTGCTCTTTGCAATTCCCGTGCATCCGAAGAAGGGCGTCTTTGCGATGGACTGGAAGACGGCCGAGCGCCTGCCGTGGGGCGTCTTGCTGCTCTTCGGCGGCGGCCTGAGCCTGGCCGGCGCCGTGAACGCTACGGGGCTGGACGCCTGGATCGGCAGCCACGTGCGCGCAATGGACGGCGTGCCGCTGATTGTGCTGATCATCGTGGTGGCCGCCGTCGTGATCTTCCTGACGGAGTTGACGAGCAACACGGCCACAGCCGCGACGTTTCTGCCTTTGCTTGCAGGCGTGGCGATCGGTCTGGAGAAGGATCCATTGCTGCTGATGGCGCCGGCGGCCATCGGCGCAAGCTGCGCCTTCATGATGCCTGTCGCAACACCGCCCAACGCGATCGTCTTCGGCTCCGGGCGTTTGCGCATCGGACAGATGATCAGCGCAGGATTCTGGCTGAATCTTGTATCAATCGTGATGGTGACGATCGCGATGTACACCACCGTTGGCTGGGCGCTGGGGATCGACTTCGAAGGCATCCCCGAATGGGCGCAGGATGATGTGCCGGCGATCCTTCAGGAAGAGACACCCTCGCCCTAGCCCTGCGCCGCCGCCGTCGGATCAAGTTCAAAAAGCTCCGGCTCGATGAGATCGCGGAATGTGCGCAGTCGCTCCAGTGAACGCTCGACGCGCGAGCGCCGAAGAGCGCCGCGATAGAAAAGCTTGATGGCGCCTTCGCCGGCGCTCCAGTCGCAGCTTCGCTTCGTGAGGATGAAGGACTGAAGTTGAAGGTTGAGCAGCAGGATGGCGAACTCCGGCTCGTAGCAGTCCACGCGATAGGCGGCATTGAAGCGCTCATCATCAAGCTCGATGCCCGGCTTGTGTCCCATGCGATACAGCAACCCCAGAAGCCCGCGCCGGGCCCGGATGCGCACCTTGGGCCAGTTGGGCGCCGGAAGCACGTAGAACGTCTCGACCGCGGCAGGTGTGCCGACCCACGCGATGCGTTCGTAAATACTGACCTCGACGCCATCGAGCTCCCGGGTCATGGCAAGTCTGATGCTCATGAAGGAAGCGTATACTCGCGCCGGTGCGATCGGCGTCGTCGCTGATCCGGGTTTTTGGCATGAAGGTCAGATCGATCGGCAAGGGCGACGTGAAAAAAGAAATCGTGCGACGATGGTTGCTGCTTGGGTTGTTCTGTGCCGTAGGCGTGGTGGCCGTCTTTGAGACGGGGCATCTCTCGCACGTGCGCGCCCATGATGCGCTGGAGCATTCGACGCTGGAAGGCATGACGGCCGTGCGGCAGGCGAAGCTGCGCGAGATTCAGGATTACTTCGAAGAGCTGCGAGCGCACGTGCGCCTGTATGCGTCCAGCAAACTCGTCGCCGATGCGCTCGTGGACTTCAGCGCCGCGTTCGAAGGCCTGCAGCCGGAGCCGAATGATGCGGCCAGCGTGCGCGAACATTACATCAATGATCTCGGACCGGACATGCATGCGCAGGCCGGGGAAGTTGATATCGAGGCGCTGATCCCGACGGATGAGAAAGCGATCGCCGCGCAGGCGATCTTTCTGGTCAATGCTTACGGCGAGCATCATGTGGATGTCGAGCCGGAGTATCACGCCAATGCGCTTGAGTATGGCGCCGCGCACAAGAAGCATCATCATTCCTTTGTGAGGATCCTTGAGGCGTACGGCCTTTACGATCTCATTCTGGCCGAGCCGGAGGGGCGCGTCGTTTACGACGTCGATAAGGAGCCGGACTTCGGCACAAGCCTGATCACGGGTCCGTATCGCAATACGAATCTTGCGCGCGTGTATGAGATGGCGATCGCGTCGGCGCCGGGCGAAGTTGTGATTGTTGACTTCGAACGCTTCGCGCCCTCGCATGGCGCGCCGGCGGCTTTCATCGCATCGCCCGTCTATCGCGATGGCGACCTGCTTGGCGTGTTCGCCATCGAGATCTCAGCCGATCACATCAACTCCGTCATGACGGGCGATGGAACCTGGCATGATGCAGGGCTGGGCGACACGGGTGAAACGTATCTCGTCGGGCCGGACATGCTGATGCGAAGCGACTCGCGCTTTCTGCTCGAGTATCCGGAGCGCTTCCAGGAAGAGCTGGAGCGACTGGGTGTTGATGAGGATCTGATGGACGCAATGCTTGCGTACCACACGACGATTCTCTTTGAACGCGTCGAGATGGAGACGGTCACTGACGCGCTGGCGGGCGAGCACGGCACGCGCATCCTGGATGACTATCGCGGTGAGTCGGTGCTGTGTTCCTATGCCCCGGCGGATATCGAGGGGCTGAACTGGGCGATTCTTGCGGAGATCGAGGCGCACGAGGCGTTCGCGCCGTCGGCGGCGCTGCGCGTGCGACTGCTGATTCTGACGACATTCATCTCGGCGCTCTTCATCGGCGCCGGGCTTGGATTGGCGCTGCTGATGTCGCGCAACGAGCGCGTGATCTTCGAGAAGAATCGCATCACCAACGATCTGGCGATCGCCAGCGGCATTCAGAAGGGATTGCTGCCCAGCGTCACGCCGCAGGTGCAGGGATTTGATATCGCCGGATGGAGCCGCCCGGCGGATGAGACGGGTGGCGATTACTTCGACTGGCAGCCTCTGGTTGATGGTCGCGTGGCGATTTCGCTGGCGGATGTGACGGGTCACGGGATCGGTCCGGCGCTGGTGACAGCGGTCTGCCGTGCGTATGCAAGAGCGAGCTTCCTCAATGACAGTGCCCTTGGCGCACTGATGGATCGCATCAACTCGCTGCTGGTTGAGGATCTTCCGGAAGGGCGCTTCATCACGTTTGTGGTGGGCGTGCTGGATCCGGCGCAGCATTCGATTGAGCTGCTGTCGGCCGGACACGGGCCGCTGCTGGTGTACCGGGCGGCGACGAAGAGCGTCGAATCGATGGATGCGCACGATCTGCCCTTCGGCATTGTCGATGGCATCACGTACGGGCCGCCCGATCACATTGCGTTTGAACCGGGCGACATGCTGATCCTCGTGACGGATGGCTTCTTCGAATGGCCGAACGAACGCGGCGAGATGTACGGGCTGGAGCGCCTGACGGCTTCGATCCTGGCGTCGGCGCATCGATCTTCAGACGAGATGATAGAGGGGCTGCTGGCGGATCTGGAAGGGTTCGTCGGCGCCAGCGCGCAGCCGGATGATCTGACGGCCGTGGTGATTCGGCGTTCGGAGTGATGGGGTGCGAGGCGCGCGCGTTTGCATAGGATGGGCGGATGGCTTTGAAAGTGCTGAAGTTCGAGACGACGCCGAACCCCAATGCGCTCAAGTGCATGCTGGATGGGCGGATCAGTGATCGGCCGCGATCGTTTTTGAACGAGGCGGCAGCGCAGGAGGATGCGCTGGCTTCGGAGCTGTTTGCGATTGAGGGCGTGAACAACATCCTGATGAATACGGACTGGATGACCGTCGGCAAGACGCCCGAGTCCGACTGGAAGGATGTGAAGAAGGAAGTGCGGCGAGTGCTGGCGGGCGCCGAGGCGATCGCATGAGCACGCAGCGCGATCCTCGCAAGGATCGGGCGATCGCGCGCGCAGTCGCGGCGTGGTTCGAAGCCAATGCGCGGGAGCTTCCATGGCGCGTGTCGCCCAGGGATCCATATCGATCGCTGGTGAGCGAGATCATGCTTCAGCAGACGCAGGTGTCGCGCGTGCTGGAAAAGTTTGAGCCGTTTGTGAAACGGTTTCCGACTGTCGAGGCGCTGGCGAAAGCGGATGAGCATGATGTGCTGGCCGCCTGGAGCGGGCTGGGCTACTACCGGCGGGCGCGGTTTCTGCATCGTTGCGCACAGGAGATCGTCGAGCGGCATGACGGGCGCATGCCGTCGGATGTCGAGTGGCTTCGGAAGCTGACGGGCGTCGGGCGCTATACGGCCGGGGCGATCGCGAGCATGGTCTTCAATCAGGCGGCGCCGATCGTCGATGGCAATGTGCAGCGCGTGCTGCTTCGCCTGCACGGGGTGGATGCGTCGCCGACGGACGCGGGGATCGACGCGTGGTGCTGGGAGCGGGCGGAGGAACTGGTTGAAGCGGCGGCGAAGGATGATGCGTGTGCGGCATTCAATGAAGGAATGATGGAGCTGGGCGGGACAATCTGTACTCCGGTTGCGCCCAAATGCGGGACGTGCCCGCTGAAGCGGCGCTGCGTGGCGCGGGCGCAGGGGAAGCAGGATGTGATCCCACGCCCCAAGGCGAAGGGAAAGCGAAGCGTGCTGCATCATGCGGCCCTTGTGCTGCGCGATGGGCGCGGGCGCGTGCTCGTCGAGCGGCGCAGTGACGATGGACTGTGGGCGGGCATGTGGCAGGCGCCGGCGATCGAACGCGCGGGGAAGGCCGCGACGAAGCGAGAGCTTGTCGAATTGTTTGGCGCGCAGGACGTGCGTTTGCGCGAGCGATTTGCGCATCAGACGACGCATCGGGATGTGCGCTTCAGCGTGTACGAGGCGAAGGCCGCTTCAGTTGATGCGGGTGTCTGGAAGACGCGGCGGCAGCTCGAGACGCTGGCGATCAGCAATGCGCATCGGCGGGTGTTGTTTGATTGACTTGGGGTTTCGTTCTCCTTTGTGAATCGAACTGATCAGTTTGCATCCGGCGAGATGCAGGAGTGGGGGCGCGGATTGCGCCTGATCGGCGTGCGGCCGGGGGTTGCCGCGGCTTACGGGCGCGCGGCGAGCCTTTGGGTTTTCGGGGACCTGCTTCCCGCCCACGAACGACGTCAAGCATGAGCGCTCCACTCCGGCGCGTCAGCTCTGGTGTCGTCAGCGTCTTCGGCCACTGGCGTCTGTGAGCTTTCAGCGTCCGCCGATCAGCGCGTGCTTTGGCGTCCATGTTGGCGGCGGGAAAAAGTGTCCCTCCACCTATGGGCGGACGTGCGCTTTCGATAGGCGCGAAGCGCGATGTTTGTGCGCGTTCACTTTTGTAAGTGCTTGCGGCGCAAGGGCGCAAATTTTTTTCGTGAGGTTGGGATTTTTGGAAATGTGAGTGCGCGATGCGCGTATGGAAAGTGCATGTTCGCGCTGAGAAGACGCAAGCGTTGGTGAATGAGCCTTGCGCTTGGCGTGTGCGCCTGGGTGTCGAGAATTGGAGGAGGAGTAGGAGATCGAGCCCTCACCCCGGCCCTCTCCCGCTCGGCTTCGCCTGCACGGGAGAGGGAGGGGGAATTGGCGGGAATTTGCAGGGGGGGATGAGGGGGTGTGGTTTATGCTTGTGCGTGGGGCAGGAGGTCTTTGGGCGCGGATGCTGGGTCCGGCGTTGGGGACTGAGAATTGACAACTGGAGAACGCGGCATGGCTTTTGAGGCTCGATTCGTTGGGATTCGTGTGGTCGTTGTGTGTGCGCTGGGGGCGGCGATGTGCGCCGCGGCTCTAGGTGCGGATTACGACGAGTTCGTTCGGCTGCCGAAGGTTGTGCCGCAGGAGGCTGGTGAGGTCTCGCTCGTTGGTCGTTCGCTGGGGATGGATGGCATGCGCATCATTGCGGGAGCGTCCGGGGAGGATGATTTTGAGGGCGCCGCGTACATCATGGAGCGATCCGGCATCAACTGGGTGAGCGCGCACCGGCTTGTGGCGAGCGACGGCGCGATGGGTGACGAGTTCGGCATGAGTGTGGACATCGACGGGGATCTGGCGATCGTCGGCGCGGTGATGGACGACAATCCTGCCGGCGTTGACGCCGGGGCGGCGTATATCTTTGCGCGCGATCCGATGACGGACCTCTGGACACAGGATCGCAAGTTCACAGGCGGCGCATCAATATCCGGCTCTCTGGGTGGTCGTAGCGTGGCAGTGGATCAAGGGAGGATCGCCTACGGCGCGCCCAGCGAGGATGGGGTCACGATTGAGGAAGGCGCTGTGTATGTCTGGAATCGATTCGACAGCCCCAAGGGCGTGATCTACTCCTTTGAGGGCCGGATCACGCCGGATGTGCCGCCGGCGAACGGAAACTTCGGATGGTCTCTTGATCTGGAGGGCGACACGCTGGTTGTCGGCGCCACGAGCGAGGATCCAGCGGGCGTCGGCGGCGCGGTGTATGTCTTTGAGCGCATCAGCAACATGTGGCAGCAGACGGATCGTCTGACGGCGACGGGTGGGTCGCAGATTCGAAACTTCGGGAACTCGGTGGCGATCAACGGCGACACGATCATCGTCGGCGCTTCGACGGAGGACGCGTCGGAGAGCGACGCGGGCGCTGTGTACTTCTTCACGCGAACGGGCGCGCGGGGGACGGGCAACTGGTCATTCGAGCAGCGGGTGACGGCGGGCGACGGGATGCAGAATGATTTTCTGGGCGGTTTCGTGGCGATTGACGGATCGCTGGCGATGGCGGCGTCGCACACGAATGACGAACGGGCGGATGACGCCGGGGCTGTCTATCTCTATGAACGATCCGGGGCGCCGGGCAGCGGGACGTGGATGGAGGTCGACAAGCTCTTTTCCAATGCGCCGACTGAGTTCGGCCAGTTCGGGCGGGATGTGGCGCTGGTGGGGGACACGATCGCGATTGCGGAGAATCAGGACAGTGATCAGGCGTCGGGCGCCGGGGGCGTACACATGTTCTGGCTGCTGTCGTATCCGTACCCGCCCGGCGGCGGGGCGTGCATTGCGGATCTGGATGGGAGTGGGGATGTCGGGGCGGGGGATCTGGCGATTCTGCTGGGGTTCTGGGGAGCGTGTCCGTAGGTGGGTGTTTGAGGGGTTGGCGAGGGTTTCGTTTGGTTCCGGGCGCCGGGTCCGGGATGGTTTCCAATTCGGCTGAGAGGCCGGTAGGATGCCGGGCTCGCTGTTGTGGCCGGGTTTCGGATCCGGCCTGGCGACAGTCATTCCCGGTGGGGGGATGGCGATTTGAGGTTTGACCGCCCCTGAGGGGTACGGCGCCCGGCCGGTAAACCGGGGAGGCTCATCTGCACAACGCCACGCAATTGCGACGGGCAGGGGCCGGAAAAGGACTTTGAAACAAGATGATGATTGATGAAACGCTGATCGCGTCTCTGGCGATCGACGACAACGAAGCGGAGTCGATGCTTTCGGCTGCGTACGGCAATGACGTGGCCGGCGGCGACATGGAGTCGCTGCTTGGCGGCGCGATCGCCGAGCTCGAGGTCGGTTCGATTCTCGAAGGACACATCGTCGGCTTTGCGGGCGATGACGTTGTCGTGGAAGTCGGGCTGAAGTCCGAGGGTCTGGTCGACAAGAACGAGTTCGACAATCCGGCGGAGATCAAGCCGGGAGACAAGGTGAAGGTTCTGCTTGAGCGCCTTGAAGGCGAGCACGGAACCATTCAGGTGTCGAAGCGCAAGGCTGATCGTCTGATCAACTGGAAGCGCATCATTGAGACGGCGAAGGAAGGCGACATCGTTGAAGGCCGCGTGACGCGGAAGATCAAGGGTGGTCTTCTGGTCGACATCGGCGTGCCGGTGTTCCTGCCTGCCTCGCAGGTTGATATTCGTCGTCCGGGCGACATTGGCGAGTTCATCGGTCGCGATGTTCGCGCTGAGATCCTGAAGATCGACGAGCAGCGCCGGAACATTGTGATTTCGCGTCGCAAGCTGATTGAGACGGAGCGGGCAGAGGCGAAGGAGCGTCTGCTTTCGCGGATCTCGGTTGGCGATCGCGTGAAGGGCACCGTGAAGAACATCGCGGACTTCGGCGCGTTTGTGGATCTTGGCGGTCTGGACGGCCTGCTGCATATCACGGATATGTCGTGGAGCCGCATCAACCATCCTTCGGAGATCGTGAAGATCGACGAGGAGATCGAGGTTGTGATCCTCAACATCGACGAGGAGAAGGAAAAGATCGCCCTTGGTTTGAAGCAGAAGGAAGCTTCGCCTTGGGAGGAGATCGAGGGTCGCTATCCGGTTGGCTCGAAGGTGAAGGGCACGGTGGTGAACATCATGTCCTACGGCGCCTTCGTGAAGCTGGAGGACGGCATCGAGGGTCTGGTGCATATCTCAGAGATGAGCTGGACGCGCCGGATCAATCATCCTTCGGAGATGGTGAATCCGGAGGATCAGGTCGAGGTTGTGATTCTCGAGATCGACAAGAACAAGCAGGAGATCAGCCTCGGCATGAAGCAGACCGAGGTGAATCCGTGGGAGCTTGTCAGCGAGAAGTATCCCTCGGGCACGATCGTCGAAGGCACTGTGCGGAACCTGGTCAACTACGGCGCGTTCATCGAGATCGAGCCGGGCATCGACGGTCTGCTGCACGTCTCCGACATCTCCTGGACGAAGAAGGTTGCGCATCCGAACGAGGTCTTCAAGAAGGGCGACGAGATGAAGTGCGTCGTTCTGGAAGTGGATCAAGACAAGCAGCGCATCAGCCTTGGCCACAAGCAGCTGACCGAGGATCCGTGGATGAACGCGATCCCGGGCGCGTATCAGCCGGGCATGGTTGTTCGCGGCAAGGTGACGAAGATCACGAACTTCGGCGTCTTCGTGGAGCTGGAGCAGGATCTTGAGGGTCTGCTGCACATCTCCGAGCTTGCGGATCACAAGGTTGAGAATCCGCAGGATGTCGTGAAGGCGGATGACGAGGTTGACGTGAAGATCCTTCGCGTTGACACGGATGAGCGAAAGATCGGCCTGTCGCTGAAGCGGGCGCAGTGGGGCGCTGTTGAAGAAGAGCGCGCCGCGGCGGCCGAGGGCGGACAGGCGCCCGGAGCGCCGG
>JAULKQ010000343.1:0-16274 GCA_032356285.1 Smithsoniella earleae
GATGACCCGCGCGGCCGCGTTCTTCGGAAGCTCGAGCGTCGTCGGCTGACCATCCGCGCCCCGGATCAGAACGCCGGTCAGGTTCGCCGAGAAGTCCCCCTCCCGCTCGAGCGCCTCCTCGATGAGATCGCGCGTGGCGACCAGATGGACACCCGTCTCGCCGATCCTCGAAACCGGGCTCTCGCGCCGAAGCCTCGCGTAGAGCGGATGCGGGTCCCGGATCGTCTCTGAGCTGAAGATCTCCTCGGCCCGGGAAGAGTACGGCGGCGCCCGCATCGTGACCACCGTAGCCCCCTGCCACCCGACGCGTCGAGCCGGCCTTGTCCGCCCGTCCGCTGCGGCGGTAGACTTCGTGGTGATGGATCCACGCAGTCAATTCGAGTCTCTCGAGGTGTCGATGCTGCTCTGCCCGAAGTGCCGCGTGGCACAACCGGTCCGCAAGCGGCTTCTGCTCTGTCTACCCGAAGGCGACAAGTACGAGTACCTCTGCACCGAATGCGGGAGCACCTGCGGCGACAAGCTCGAAGAGCCGCCCGTCGGTAGCGGATCGGTCATTCGGTGACGATGCGAATCGTATCGCTGCTCCCGAGTGCGACCGAGATCGTCTGCGCCCTTGGCCTTCGCGATCACCTCGTCGGCGTCTCCCACGAGTGCGACTTCCCTTCCGATGTCGTCGGGCTGCCGATCGTGACCGAGCCCAAGATCGACGTCGACGGCAGCAGCCGTCAGATCCACGAAGGGGTGACCGATCTCGTGCGCGAGGGGTTGTCGGTCTATCGAATCGACACCGACCTTCTCGGCCAACTCCAGCCCGATCTCATCGTGACACAAGACCAATGTGAGGTCTGTGCCGTCTCCTACGACGACGTCGTCGGCGCTACGCGAGACCTGACGGGCACGGCCGCCGAGATCGTCTCGCTCAGCCCCCGCCGACTCCGTGACGTGTGGCGCGACATGAAGACGGTCGCGATCGCCGCTGGGATCGAAGATCGCGGCGAAGCGCTCGCGGGCGAGTTGTCCGGACGGATGGACAGCCTCGAACGCCGTACACGTCGACTCGAACGCGCCCGGATCGCGTGTATCGAGTGGCTCGACCCACTCATGGCCGCCGGCAACTGGGTTCCCGAACTGGTTGAGTCGGCCGGCGGCACGAGCGACCTCGTCGATGCGGGTGCGCACAGTCCGTGGCTCGAGTTCGCCGATCTTCAGCGCGCCGCTCCCGACGTCCTCTGCGCCATGCCCTGCGGATTCGATCTCGACAAGACCCACCGGGAGGTCTCGGACCTCCTCCGGGATCCTCGCTGGGACTCCCTCCCCGCGGTCCGCGGCGACCGCGTCTTCGCCGTCGACGGGAACCAGTACTTCAATCGCCCCGGCCCGCGTCTGGTAGAGTCCGCGGAGATCCTGGCCGGCATTCTGCATCCCGAGAGCTGCGGTGATCTTCTGCCCGATGGTGCGACATCCAAGGTCGCGCGTCGCGCGTCCTGAGAAAGCAAAGAATGGCACACGGACATTCCCACAAGCACGACGATCCGGTTCACCAGCATCGCGCAGCCGGAAAGCGCATCGTGCGCTGCCTCGTCGTCACGGTCAGCGACACGCGAACCATCGACGACGACAAGAGTGGAGCGACCGCGGCCGAATGTCTCGTCGGGGCGGGCCACGAAGTATGCCGCCGCGAGATCGTGAAGGACGAGCGCGCGGCCATCGTCTCTCTCGTCCACGGCGCGATACACGACGAGGGCATCGATGCCGTGATCCTCACCGGGGGCACGGGCGTCGCTCCGCGCGACGTCACCTACGAGGCGGTGCAGAACGTACTCGAGAAACCGCTCGACGGCTTCGGCGAGCTCTTTCGATTCCTCTCCTACGACGAGATCGGCTCGGCTGCGATGCTGTCCCGCGCCATCGGCGGGATCGCCGGGACGACGGCCGTGTTTGCGCTGCCCGGCTCGACGAAGGCGGTGCGGCTGGGGATCGACAAGCTGGTCGGCCCCGAGCTCGGGCACATCCTGGGACTGATCGCGCCATGAAGGTTCAGGTTCTCTTCTTCGCATCGCTGCGCGAGCGCACCGGCCGAAAGACGATGGAGGTCGAGATCGACGCCGGCGCCACCGCCGAAGCGCTCCTCCAGCAGCTTCGCCAGGACATCCCCGGCATGACGGGTGCCGGGCGGATTTCCGTGGCCGTCAACGAAGAGTACGTCGAGCCGAACCACGTTCTGTCCGACGGCGACGAGATCGCTCTGATCCCACCCGTGAGTGGCGGGCGGTGAGCCGAGGGCCGTATACTCCGACCATGATCCGCCTCACCGACGAGCCGATCCGCATCGACGATCTCCTTTCCGCCACCGCCGACTCGGCCGCGGGTGCGACCGTGCTGTTCGTCGGGATGACTCGTGACAACAACGAGGGGCGCAATGTGGAACGGCTCGAGTACGAGGCCTATCCCGGCATGGCGGAGAGAGAGCTCGAGCGAATCGCCGAAGAAGCGGCGAAGCGGTGGCCCGTCGCGAAGATCGCCGTCGTGCACCGCACCGGCGTGGTCCCGATCGGTGAGGCGAGCGTCGCGATCGCTGCCTCTTCGGGTCACCGCGGCGACGCCTTCGAAGCGGCTCGCTTCACCATCGACCGGCTGAAGGAGGTCGTTCCGATCTGGAAGAAGGAGTTCTTCGAGGGCGGCGCGATCTGGATCGGTGACCAGGCGGGCAGGGAAGGCGTCTGGAAGAACGAGGACGGCGGGGCGTCTTCCGAGTAGGAAGTCGAACCGTCGACGACACGTGCGCGCGAAAGACCTCGAAACGCTCGAGTTCGAAACGCTGCTCGGCGAGCTGGCACGCCATGCGGCATCGAGTGCCGGCAAGCAGGCCTGCTGCGCGCTTCGACCGGAAACCACCGCTTCACGCGTCCGCGATGAGCTCACGCGCGTCGCCGATCTGATCGCCATCACGGAAGATGAACCCATTCCGCTCGGCGATTTCCCGGACATCCGTCATCACCTCGCAGAGTCTCGAACGATCGGAGCGCGACTGTCCGGATCGGAGTTGCTCGAGGTAGCCAGCGCGCTCGCCGCGATCCGCATCGTTCGAAGCTATCTGCGGGCAAACGCCGGAAGTCGACCGTCGTTGCAGCGCTCGGTCGGCTCGCTCCACGCGCTACCGGAGCTCGACGCGAAGCTGGCCGATGCTCTCGACGAAGAGGGAAACCTACGCGACGACGCAAGTCCGGCGCTCCGCGCCGTCCGCCGCGAGCTCCGGCAGCTCCGCGCGGAGATCGAGGCGCGGCTCGGCCGTCTCTTTCGACAGTCGTCGAGCGATCGCGTCTTCGCCGACGAGTACGTAACCGTTCGAAACGGCCGGTTCGTCGTCCCCGTGCGCGCAACCAGCCAATCGGAGCTCCAGGGCATCGTTCAGGACCGCTCCAGCTCGGGAGAGACTCTGTTCGTCGAACCACTTTTCGCGGTCGAGGGGAACAATCGCCTCTTGATCGCCGCACGCGAAGAGGCGGAAGAAGAGGCGCGCATCCTGACGGAGATCACGCAGATGGTTGGCGAGTTCGCCGATGCTCTGGAGGAGGCGTTCGGGGCGCTGGTCGATCTGGACACCGTGGCGGCGCGCGCTCGCTTCGCCGGCAAGCACGGCGCAATCTGCCCTCGCATCGACGACGAGACTCGCGCCGTCGCGCTGCGGCAAGCGCGCCATCCCCTCCTCGTCTTGACCGACCGGACCGTCACCCCGATCGACATCGAGCTCGACGCGGAGACCAAACTCCTCGTCCTCACCGGCCCGAACACCGGCGGCAAGAGCGTCGCCCTGAAGACACTTGGCCTCTCCGCCCTGATGGCCCAGTCCGGGATCCCGATCCTGTCCGAGCCCGGTGCGTCGATGCCGCTCTTCGACGGCGTCTGGACCGACATCGGCGATCAACAGAACGTCGCCGGCGACCTCTCGACGTTCTCCGGACACGTTCGCAACCTCGGCGAGATCCTCGACGCGAGCGGACCATCGTCGCTCGTACTGCTCGACGAACCGGGCACCGGCACCGATCCGGAAGACGGAGCGGCGCTTGCGCGTGTCCTTCTGAAGAACCTGATGGATCGCGGTACCCGGGTACTCGCCACGACGCACTTCCAGACGGTGAAGGTGTTTGCGCTCGGTGCCGACGGCGCGACCGTTGCCACGGTGGACTTCGACCCCGACACGTTCTCTCCGCGCTACCGACTGGTCTACGGAAGCATCGGCCCCAGCCACGGGATCGCCATGGCTCGACGCCTCGGCCTTCCCGAGGACCTCCTCGACGCCGCCGAGGCGGAACGCGGCGAGCTCGCGCAGAACCTGGGCGACGCGGTAAGCCGCCTGGAGTCCGAGCGTCGGCGCTACGAGGAGGACAGCCAAGAGCTCCGGGGAGAGCGCGAACGCCTCCGAAAGCTCCAGGCCGAGCACGAGGGGCTCGCCAAGGAGCTGCGCGACAAGAAGAAAAAGAAGTGGGCCGACGAGCTCGGCGAAGCGAAGCGGTTCGCCGAAGAGCTCAAGTCCGAGGGACGCCGACTTCTCGCCGAAGCACGCCGCGATCCTCGCAGCGCGGCCCGGCGTCTGCACCAGGCGGGTCTCGAGCAGAGCGCCAAGGTCGAAGCCCGCCGGGCGGCTGTGCTCCACGAGGCTCCGGGGGGTGCTCCGGCTTCCCCGCCAACGACCCTGTCCCCGGGTGACGAAGTCGAGATCGTCGGCAACGGCGTGCGCGGAAAGCTCGTGAAGATCGCCGGCGAACGAGCGCAGATCGAACGAGGCTCCATCCGTTTCGACGTCCCGGCCAAGCAGCTGCGGCGCCTTGGGGGCGTCAACCCGAGGCCACCCGCGGTGCGCGGTCCATCGCACTTCGTTCAGCGCGCGGCGCGCGAAGCCGACGATGCTGGATCGTCGATGGAGCTCAATCTCGTGGGAGCCCGCGTCGCGCGCGCCCTCGCGCGGCTGGAATCGTTCCTGGATCGCGCGTCCCTGGACGACAAGAGCTTCGTGCGGATCATCCACGGACATGGGAGCGGCGCACTCCGAAGCGCCGTACGCGAGTATCTCGCGGAGTCTCCCTACGTCACGCGCTTCGAAGAGGCCGAAGGAAGCGCCGGCGGCTCAGGCGCCACGATCGCCCACCTGCGGTAGGGGACGCTCGTTGCGATTCGCGGGCTGTTGCGATTCTCAACGCCGGGCGTCGGCACTCTCCATACGTCCGGAGAATCGCAACAGCCCGCGAATCGCAACGAGCGTCCCCTACGTCGCATTCTCAACGCCGGGCGCCGGCGCTCTCCATACGCAAGGAGAATCGCAACAGCCCGCGAATCGCAACGAGCGTCCCCTACGTCGCAGAGGTGAAGTCGGGAAGGGGAACGGCGAACACTTCGCTGCGAAGGCCGGAGGAATCGACCAACGCGAAGTGAATCTCGGACGCGCCCGACGGGACGTTGCGCAGCGGGAAGGACACCGTCCCGCGTCGGTTTCCGAATGCGGCCGATGCGAGGTCGATGCTCGCCGGCGGGTGGCCCGCGCTGATGTCCGTGGAGAGCTCCAGCTCGAGAAGGTCGCCTCCGACGTCGAGGTAGTCGATGCTCGCCACGAGCGAGCCGTCGTCTCCGGGCCGGAATCCCACGCCGAGAATGAACGGGTTGCGCGGCAGCGCCGGCAAGTTCGCGATCTCGTTCGCAGCCTCCGCGCGGGGCAGCCAGGTCCGCACGCGGGCGCGACCGTCGGTGGCCGCGCGGAAATAGGGACCGAACGCGCGACGGATCGTTCGCAGCTTGGCCAGGTCTTCCTGGGCCGGCGTCGCGCCCCGCGGAACCACGAGAACGAATCCCATGCGAAACGCTTTGACGCCGTCTGCGACCGGCGTCCGCTCGCCGAGTTGTTCGATCACGTCGTAGACGCTCAGATCGCGACGCTCACCGCCGAACGTCGTTCCCGCGGCTGGTGGCGCGCTCGCCGTGGCATCGACCCCGAACGGCTCTTCGACGACGAAGAAGTCGTCGACCTCGTCGGCCCCACGAACGCCCATCAGGTATTGGTCCAGCGGTCCGAACCGCGCCATGACCTCTTCTGTCGTGAAAGTGCCGTCGGCGTTGTCCGTCAGACGGCTACCGCCCATGAACGAACCGTCGGTCTCGAGGAAGTAGTTCCAATGGCCGCGACGCCCTGGAGCGACGAGCGGCTCGCCCGCGTGTGCCAGCCAGCGGTGACCGAGCTCGTGACCCAGGACCGCGAGCGTCGACGGCGAGTACGCGTAGCTCGGTATCCGCGGGGGCTTGTTCGGATCTTGGTCGTAGAACGACAAGGAGTTCATCAAGACGATGTGCTCGAGATTGCGACTACCGAACACTCGCGCGTGGTCGAAGATCGGCATCCCGATCCCCTGGACGTCGTTCGCAACCGTGACACTCCCGACGAGATGCGAACTCTCGACGACCCGATCCGTAAACACGGCCAAGAAATCGAAGCGGTCCGGCACCTCGGCGTAGACGCGTCGCGCCAGTGCGACCTCATTCAGTCGGGGGCGATCGCGATACCACGAGAACAAAGCGCGTCCCGGAAGAACGTCGGGCTCGGTCGCGAGGTCGACGATGTCAGTCCCGCTGCGGCTGGTGCCCGGCGAGATCCCGATGATCCCCCAGGCCGTCGCCATGCGCGGATATTCCAGCTCGATGCGTCCGCTCGTGTGGAGGACCGCCCGAAACGTATTCGGTTGGCGGGCCGGGCGAATCGACGGCACGCGCGCCCACGTGACGACCACCCGATCCGGGAGCTCGGCCACGTAGAGTCCGCCACCGACTTCGGCGCCTTCGAGCGGAAGCAACTCGTTCCACAGGACGGCCAGCACCGGCGGTCCGCTCAGGAGACCGCTCAGCTGCTCGGCCGCGTCCGTCGCCCAGGCGCCCGCCCCTTCGGCCAGCGGTGCTCCGAAGCTGATCGCGCCGTGCGGGTGCACGAAGAGATCGCGGTAGAACTGCCCGTAGATCGAAACGGGGCGAACGAGCGCGACGTGAACCGGCTCGGGGGCCCCCGCTGGGAGATCGACGCGAGCTCCGAGCGCCGTCGGCACCACCCCCTGCTCGATTTGGGACGTGTACCCCGTTCCGGCCGGCGCGAGGACGACCCGGCGACCGGCAAACGGCAGCGGCTGCGCGGGCTCGAGACTGTCGCCATCGTCTTCGATGACGATCAGGTTGTTCGCCACGACGGCGAGCGCCGGACTCGCCCAAGCGACGAGCAGACCCAACCCGAGCACCGTGGCGACGGTCGCCACGCCAGCCCTGCTGAGCAGTCCGCGAAATGAACGCATTGCGATGGAGTCTGGAACCCGCTGTCCCACGTCAGGTCTCACCGCCCGCGGCGCGTTTTCCGTCGCCCCGAAGGCCTCGGGCATAGGTGTAGAGCTCGGACGAGCCCTGTCTGGTCGAATCCGGCTTGACAGAGCGTACAGCCTTGAACGTACTACGCAACTCCGAAATCAGGCCCTGGTATTCGACGTCCATGAACAGCTTTACGACCAGGACACCGTCGGGCTGGAGCCACTGCCGCGCCCGCTCGATCGCCAGGCGGACGAGGTCCGCATGGCGCACGGCATCTGCCGGCTTCACGCCTGTGAGCTTTGGAGCCAGATCGGACAGGACGACGTCGGCCGGGCCCCCGAGCTCCGCGGACACCTGCTCCGCGACCGCCGGGTCGGCGACGTCTCCCACCAGAATCCGGACGTTTTTCCCACCGATCGGCTCCGACTCGGCCAGGTCGACGCCCACGATCCGGCCGGAGGGGCCGGTCTTCTCGGCGGCAAGCTGAAGCCACGCGCCCGGCCAACAGCCCAGATCCACCACCCGCTGGCCACGCCGGAAGAGCTGAAACCGCCGGTCGAGCTCGATCAGCTTGGACGCGGCGCGGGAGCGATAGCCCTCCTGCTTGGCTCGCCGGTATGCGGCGTCTTTTCGGTTGTACGCCACGTGTCGGGCCTCACACCGGAACCGTGGCACGCGGCTTCCCGACTCCGCAAGTCCCGGGGAATGCGGGGAGTCCGCCCTTTCAGTCGCGTTCGGATCCGTGTTACGAGCGCGCACGATGGGGGGGCGAGGCCACGAGAACCTCGACGTCGAGGGCCTGGTAGGGGAGCTCGAGCGCGAGGCGGCCCAGCTGCGCGATCGAATCGGCCCCAGTCGCGTGCCCCCCGTCGAATCGGCGCCGGAGTTGGACGAAATCGCGGCCGGGAACCCCGAATCCGGGCCGCTCCTCCTGCGAGACCTCGAGACCTCGCTCGAGCGCCTTCGGGATCTGGCCGATCCACGCGGGGGCAGCGTCGAGTCCCACCGCGGGCTTCTGGCCGGCCCGGTCCGGGCGCTCACACGACTGCTGATTCGGCTCCTCACACCCATCTGGGATCAACAGACGAGCTTCGACCGAGCGGTTGTCGACCGGATCGCCGAGATCGCCGAGGCGATCTCGAGCAATTCGCGACGCCTCGAAGCGCGTCTCGCCGTGCTGGAAAGCCGCATCGTCGCTCTGCAGGACACGCTGGCGCGCACCGCGAACGGCGCTCAGGCGATCGCCCCCGACTTCGACTACGAACGCTTCGAGGAGGTCTTCCGGGGCGATCCGGCCAAGATCCGCGAGGCCCAACGACCGTACCTGCGGTATTTCGCCGACGGCGCCGCCGGACCCGTCTTGGACTTGGGATGTGGCGACGGCACGTTTCTCTCCCTCCTGCGCGAGGCCGGGGTCGAGGCACGCGGGGTCGACCGCTCGGCCGGCGCCGTTCAGCGGGCGCGAGCGGCGGGCCTCGACGCCACGGTCGGCGATCTTCTGGAGGCGCTCGAGGCCTGTCCCGACGGATCCCTCGGCGGCGTCGTGTCGATCCAAGTCGTCGAACACCTCACCCTGCCCGTGATCCTGCAGCTCCTTCGGCTCGCGCGGCGGAAGCTCCGCCCCGGCGGGGTCTTCCTCGCCGAGACCGTGAATCTCGCGAGCCTGATCACGTTCTCACGCAGCTGGACGATCGACCCGACCCATCGTCAAGCACTCCATCCGCTCACCATGCGCTTTCTCGTCGAGGACGCCGGGTTCTCCGACATCGAGCTGGTCTACTCGGGGGAGGTCGAGCCGGAAAAGCGCATGGAGACCCCGGCGGGAGACGCCGCTGCCGCCCGGAACGCTTCGATTCTGAACGACGTCGTCTTCGGACCGCAGGACTATGCCGTCATTGGACGGGCCTGAACGGTCGGCGCGCTGCGCCGCGATCCTGCTTCCATCGCTCTCGGCCGGCGACGCGACGAGCGCCGACGCCATCGGAATCACCGAAGCACTGCGCGAGGACGGGTGGGATGCGCGCCTCTTCGCCGCCAGCCGTCCGCCGCGAACGGACGTCGGCGGACTCGCCGAGGCCGCACGCTTTCTCGAGTCCGCCTCCGGCGTCGCGATCTACCACTGCGGTGGCCGGTGGGATGACGGGATGGCGCTGCTCGCACGCGCGCGCGGACCGATCGTGGTTCGCGATCACAACGTCACTCCCGCGCGCTTCTTCGCCGGTGTGAGCGACGAGTTCGTCGACGCGGCCGACAAGGGGTCGGCGCAGCGCGAAGCCCTCGCTCGCGATCCCCGCGTCACGCGGTTCCTGGCGGCGTCTTCGCGTAACGGGGCCGAGCTGGCGCGGCTCGGTGCGCCGTCAAAGCGGGTGCGCGTCGTGCCCCCCATCCACCGAATCGCGGAACTTCTCGCGGGCGAACCCGACCTCGACGCTCTTCGCCGCTGGCAGAACCGACCCGCGGCCCTCTTCGTGGGGCGCGTCGCGCCCAACAAGGGCCACCGACGCCTCCTTCGCATCGCCGCGATCTACCGCGAGCTCTACCAAGAGCCTCTTCCGCTCCGTTTGGTCGGCGGGGCCGATCCACGTCTCCATCGCTGGACGAGCTCCGTCGAGCTGGATCGGGATCTACTCGCTCTCCACGATTCGGTGGAGTTCGTCGGGACCGCATCCGCACGCGAGCTGAAAGCCGCATACTTGACGGGATCGCTCTTTCTCTGCGCATCGGAGCACGAGGGCTACTGCGTACCCCTCGTCGAAGCGACGGCGTTCGGCCTGCCGATCGTCGCCGCGTACGAAGACGGCGTGGCGGGAACTCTCGGTCCGACAGGACTCGTGCTGCGCGGAAGTGACGACGTGCTCGCGGCCGCGGTTCATCGCGTCCTCGAAGACCCGGGATTGCGCGAGCGCCTGGTTGCGGCCCAACGGGCGCACCTGTGTCGTGCGCTTTCGGCAGAGGCCCAGCGAGCGTCCCTGCGCGAAGCCCTCGCGGGAGTCTAGCGTGAGGATCAAAGTCGTGGTCCAGCGCTACGGCGCCGATCTCCTCGGAGGGGCGGAGCGCCACGCCGCCTTGATGGCGGGAATCCTCGCGCGCCATCACGACGTCGAGGTCCTCACCACGACGGCAGGCGACTACCACACCTGGTCGGCGGCGTATCCCGAGGGCACGAGCGACGTAGACGGTGTTCGCGTGCACCGATTCGCGGTCGAGCAGGGACGTACGGCGGGGTGGTCCGTGGTGAGTGGCCTCCTGCACGAGGGCTTCGATCCCAGCCGTTTCGCGCTCCTGTCCGACCGCGAGCGCGATGCCTTCGCCACGCGCGTCCGTGCGTGGCCCGATGCGTTGCAGGAGGACTTCATTCGCGGCCAAGGCCCCGTCGCCCCCGGAATCACCGCCGCGCTCGAGAGGGGCGACTTCGATCGCGCGCTCTTCGTCACCTACCTCTACCCCACGACCTACGACGGTCTTCTCGCCGTCGACCCGTCGCGCGCGCGTGTCGTACCGACGCTCCACGACGAGCCGCCCGCCTATCTTCCGGCGTTCGGCCGGCGACTGCGGCGGGCCACTCTTCTGTGCTCGACCGATGCGGAGATTCGTCTGGCCCACCGCCTGTACGGAAACCCTCCGGAGGCGCGCCGCCTCGGATACGGAATCGATCTGCCCGTCGATGAACCCGGACCGGCGGACGAACGCTCCCCGTTCCTGCTCTACGCGGGTCGAATCGACACCCAGAAGGGAATCCGAGAACTCCTCTCCTGGTACGACGCGCTCTGTGAGCTCGAACCGAGTCCCCCGCGGCTCGTGCTCATCGGCGACGGCTCGATGCCGCTGCCCGATCGCCCCGGACTCGAGCCCCGGGGGTTCGTCTCGGAAGCCGAGAAGATCGATCTGATGCGGAGGGCACTGGCGTTCGTCCATCCGTCGCCCTTCGAGAGCCTCGGTATCGTGCTTCTCGAGTCTCTCGCCGTGCGCACCCCGATTCTCGTGAACGCGCGATCCGAGGTCATGGTCGACCACTGCCGCGCATCGAATGCCGGCCTGTGGGTCTCCGATGGCGCCCAGTTCGCGGCCGCCGTTCGGCGGCTCCGCGCATCACCCGAGTTGCGCCGGGAACTCGGCGCCAACGGCCGCGCCTACGTGGAAGAGACCTACAGCATGGACGCATACGAGCGTCAGCTCCTGATCGAGTTTCCACGCTAGCCTTTTCCCGCGGGTCGGCTATTTTCTGCCGATCGGTGATCGACCTCGCTGAACTGAATGCCCCGCAACGCGAAGCGGTTACGTACGCGGATGGGCCTCTCCTCGTCCTCGCTGGAGCCGGCAGCGGCAAGACCCGGGTCCTGACCCATCGCATCGCCCACTTGATCGAGACCGAACGCGCGCACCCCGAAGAGATCCTCGCCGTCACGTTTACGAACAAGGCGGCGCGTGAGATGCGAGAGCGGATCGAGGGGCTCCTCGGCGGCGACCTCGGCGGACTTACGGTCGGCACGTTTCACTCGACGTGCGCGCGCTGGTTGCGGCGCTATGCCGGACGGCTCGGTCTGCCGAACTCGTTCGCAATCTACGACGACGCGGACACACTCGCGCTGTGTCGTCGCTCTCTGCAAGAGGTGGAAGTTCCCGAAGACGTCGTCTCGCCGCGGATGCTGCGGTCGTTTCTCGATCGAGCGAAGAACCACGCGCAAGACCTCCGCAAGCAGAGCCCCACGGGAGACGGCTTCCGCGGCGAATCGATGCAGCAAGCCGCGCTGCGCTACGAAGAGCTGCTCGAGCGCGCGGGGGCACTCGACTTCGGGAGCCTCATCACCGCAATGGTGCGGCTCCTCACCGAACACGAAGACATGCGGGATCGCTTCCGCGCTCGCTACCGGCACGTACTCGTCGACGAGTACCAGGACATCAACCACTCGCAGTATCTCCTGATCGACGCGATCGCTGGCCGCAGAGGCGATCTCTGCGTAGTCGGGGACGACGACCAGTCGATCTACGGCTTCCGGGGCGCGACGGTGCGCGCCATCCTCGAGTTCGAGCGCGACCATCCCGACGCGCACGTCATTCGACTCGAGCAAAACTACAGATCGACCGGCAACATCCTCGCCGCCGCCGGGGCGGTCATCGAGCAAAACGCCGGGAGGCACGGCAAGACGCTTTGGACGGAGAACGGAGACGGCGAGAAGGTGACGCTCGCCGTGTTCCAAGACGACCGCGCCGAGGCGAGGTGGGTCGCGAGCGAGGTGAACAGCGAAGTGCGGCGCGGACGGCCCCTGTCCAGCATCGCCGTGTTCTACCGCACGAACGCCCAGTCTCGTGTTCTCGAGGAGGAGTTCGTGCGCAGGGGCCTGCGCTACGTGCTCGTCGGCGGCGTCCGATTCTACGACCGCAAGGAAGTGAAAGACGTTCTCGCGTACCTCCGCCTGCTCGTGAACGCCGACGATGACGTGAGCCTGACGCGCATCATCAACGTCCCGACTCGTGGCATCGGTGCCACGACCGTGAAGGCACTGACCGATGCCGCGCAGAGCCAGGGCGTTTCCATCGGCACGATGATCGAGCGGCTCGCCGACGACCCCGAGGCGGTGAAGCTCGCGCGAGCGAGCGCCAAGCGGGTCATCGAATTCTCGCAGATGATCGGGCGCCTCAAGTCTCTCACGCACGACTCGAGCCTCGGCGAGATCGTGACGGCGGTGCTCCACGAGAGCGGTCTCCTCGCCCGGTTGCAGGCCGAGGGTTCCGAAGAGTCGATTACCCGCGCCGACAACCTCGAGGAGCTCGTGGGCGCGGCGCGCGAAGTGGATGATCTCGGCGCGTTGCCCGACGGGCTCACCGCAATCGACGCGTTCCTCGAACGAGCTGCGCTCGTCTCGGGACTCGATGCCGTGGACGAGCACGGCGGCGCGATCAGTCTCATGACGCTACACAACTCGAAGGGGCTCGAGTTCCCGATCGTACATCTGATCGGAATGGAGGAGCACGTCTTCCCGCACGCACGTGCACTCGACGACGGGACGATCGAGGAGGAACGCAGGCTCTGTTACGTCGGCATGACCCGAGCGCGGGAGCAGCTTCGCCTGTCCCGCGCGAAGTTCCGCATGCTCTCGGGACAGAGTCAGCGAAACCCGCCTTCGCGCTTCCTACGAGAAATCCCGGGTGCGCTTCTCAAGCGGGTCGGAATCTGGGAGGACGAGGCCGTCGGCGATGCCACGCGGCGCCTCGAAGAGCTGGGACGGCTCACCGAGACCGGCTCGTTCGAACGCGAACCGGTCACCGACGACGAGCCGAGAATCGACTACAGCGTCAGCCAGGAATTCGGCGGCGACGAGATCGATGCGCCACTTCGCGTGGGCACGCGCGTCCGGCATCCGAAGTTCGGGTTGGGAGTCGTGCGCCGCAAAGAGGGCACCGGCGAGGGCACCAAGCTCACGGTCCAGTTCGATCGCTCGGGGATCAAGAAACTGATCGCCCGCTTCGCACCGCTCACGATCGAAGGCTTCGAAGGCGCGTAGAGTTGATCGCTCTCCCCGCTCAGCGTGCGCTGGGCTCGCGGATCGGCGTGTAGGGCAGCTCGTACGTCACGCCCGTGCTGAGGCCCTCGGTGTAGGTCTCGTAGTCGAAGCCCTCGTGGGGCGTGTGACCGAATACCGGCTCGAGGTCGTCCTGAGAGACGATTCGGTGGAACGGCCGCGTCACGAGCCACTCGGCCACGTAGCCGATCGGGTGAACCAGGTAGGCCGCCAGGCGCAAGGGATTGGACTGCGAGTCGTCATAATCATCGACAGCACGTGCCGGCACCGCCGAAAGAGCCATGAGAAGTCCCGCCACCACCAATGTCCGTCCGAGTTTCATACGTCCCCCTGATTCGCTACATCCCGGAAAATATCAGGGTCGGAGAGTTCATGCCAATCCCCCTGAGCAGGAGAAACGCCGTTTGAGCAATCTCGACAGAACCCGCACCGTGGTCGCCGAGGTACTTCGGGTACCCGCAGAGCGCATCGAGCCCGAGACCCCGCTGGCCGACATCGCCCAGCTCGACTCCCTTTCTTTGGTCGAAATCGCCTCGGCATTGGATGAGGAGTTCGACATCCGGGTTCCCAGTGACGACCTGGGCACCGCCAAATCCCTGAGCGACATCGTGGCCATCGTCGAAAAATCTCCGGCACGGTGAACCGCTCCGCCGGAAAAATCTCCGGCACGGTGAACCGCTCCGCCGGAAAAATCTCCGGCACGGTGAACCGCTCCGGCGGAGCGAGCTTTTTCCCGGCGACCGGAGCGGTCGCGCGCGTCCTGGTTCTCGCTGCCGCGCTTGCTTGGGCGGGGGCGTGCTCGGGTGCCCGCTCGGATCAGGAACGGGTCGAGGCCGAGCTTGCGCGCGCACGGGCCAGACTCGGGGCGGGTACGGCCGCGGAACCTTCTTCCTTGGCCCGCGCGACCGGAACCCCGCGGCTGGAGACCATTCTTCCCGCGACGCCGCTGCGCGGCGCGGGCGGGCTCGCGTGCCGAGACGGGCAGGTCTACGTCGCCGAGCCTCTCGTGGACCGCGTTTCGGCGATTCAAGCCACGGGTTCGGTCACCCGGATCGGGACGCCCCATGGCTTCGTGCGGCCGGTCGACCTCGCGTTCGACGATGCCGGGGTGATGTATGTCGCGACGGCCGATGTCGGCGGCGCGTGGCGGCGCGAGCCCGCCGGCCAGTGGTCGAGAATCGCGACTGAGCTGTCCGACCTGGGCGGCATCGCCCTTTCCCCTTCCGGAGAGGTGATCCTCTCCGAATGTGCGCGCGGCGGCCGACTGCTGCGCGCGAATCCGACCGGCGGGGCGGCCACCTCGATCGCAACCGGCCTCGGGTGCCCCGGGCGCATCCACGTCGAGGACGACGGGACGATCCTCGTCCCGTTGCGCGAAAGCGGACAGGTCGTCGCGATCGATCCGGCGACGAAGGCGAAAACCGTTCTTGCCACCGGACTGGACATCCCGTCCGCCGTCGCGAGAACGCCGGACGGGGGCCGCGTCGTCCTGGAGGCGGGAACCGGATGGATCCGCTCGCTCCCGGGGGGCGCCGGCACCGCCGACGCATCCCTCGCGCGCGTCGACCCAGGCGTGGCGGACCTCGTCGTGTGTGGCGAGACGGTCGTCGTGTCCAACGAAGCGACCGGCGCCCTGCACGCGTTCAAGCCGTGGCCGACGAGCTCGCGTCTTCTCGCTCCCAATGGCCTCGTCGTGGCGAGCGGCCTGATCTTCTCGGGCGAGGACCTGATCGTCGCGGACCGCGCGTCGATCAAGCGCATTCGAAACGGCGAGCTCGAGCTCCTCGTGCCGTCTCGTTTCGACGGAATGCCGCCTCCCGTCGGCCTCGCGGGCGGGCTTCCCGGGATCGTCTGGATCACGTCCCCCGAGCGGGGCGAACTCTTCCAGGTCGACCTCGGGCGTGGAGAAACCAGCCGCATTCTCTCCGGGCTCGACTGGCCGACCAGTATCCTGCGCACTCTCGTCGGCGACCTCGTCGTCGCGGAGACCGGTGCCGGCCGCGTCGTGAAGATCGGGTTGGGGGCCGTGCCCTACACGATCACGAGCGGGCTCATGTCTCCGGTGGCACTCGCGACGCGCGGCGAGCGAATCCTTGCCGCCGAGCCGATCGGGGGCCGCGTCTTGCGACTCCGACAGGACGAGGCGCCGACCATCCTCGCCGGCGGACTCGCTGCGCCAGCGGGTCTGGCCACCGCCCAGGGTCGTCCGCTCTATATCGCAGAAGAACGCAAGGGCGCCGTCCTCGTCCGCTCCCGTGACGGTACGATCCGACGCGTCATCGAGGGACTGGCACTACGGACCACGCGCGAAAAGCACGCCCTACCGGTTCCACTCGCCATCGGGCCCGACGGTTCGGTCGTCGTGGCTTCGCCGCAAGATGGCAGCGTCGTGCGGCTGTGGCCGTACTGACGGGGCCGATC